>QLPI01021361.1:0-13110 GCA_003314275.1 Chroogomphus rutilus
ACATGAATTCTTCTCCAATTTGTACCCCTTGATATACCCACATAAAATTGCCCATGTGAAAACACAGGGTACCGTAAGTCTATTCCTACTGTTCCAGGAGATTGCCCTTGTGACTTGTTAATTGTCATGGAAAATGCAAGCCTGACAGGAAATTGTCACCTATGCAATTCAAATGGCAATTGTCCTTCACTTGTTGAAACTGTGATTCTGGGGATAAATGCAGTCTGTCCTGCCGATGGTCCTGAAATTATCCTCACAAACAGTACCCTGTTGGTCATTCGAACCAACCAAAGACATGTCCCATGAGCTAGAATTGTAAACATGCATACAAACATATTCACAGGATTAATTGCAAGTTCAGCCAGACTATGTGTGTATGCCACAAATTTTCAATTCTATTATAAAAGGCATGTCAGCTGTGAATTAGAATTGTAATATTGCTATTCACAGGACAAATTATCCTATATCCTATATCCTATAAATTGCATGTCAGCTGTGAGTTATAATTGTAAATATTATTATACTCACAGGACAATTGCAATGTGTGCCAAAAAATTTTAATATGTGTGTGCAAATTTTTTTCCCCTCCCAAGATAGGCTGGACACTGTGGCAGCACTTCTCTAGTATTTGTGTGTGTGCATGCCAAAAGTGTATTGTGCTCCCACCCCCTCAAGGTAGGCAGGACCCTCTGGGAAGTGCCAGAGCATCCATTTGTGCATGAGCCACCATTGACAGTGTCCACAATTAGCATTTTACATGTTTTTTTATAGTAATTGGGTGTTTTTGTGGTACTTTTGCGTATCTGCGTATACTTAGCATTGCGTGTGCACCAAACCTAACCCTAACCCATCACATGACTGGTAGGAAAGTTGCTTATACATACATGACTGGGGGAGCAGCTTATATAAATGCTTATATAAATGCTGACAAATGCTGACCAAGAAAAGAGGCAGCGGCTTTATTCCTTTGAATTGATATGCACTAAGAACTTGACCCAGAAATTTGGTGATATTTTCTATGTATTAAGTAATTAGCATCCAATTATGGTTCCTTGGGGGTCCAAATAGAGATAGGTGAAAAATACATGTTTTTGAGGGTTTTTCCTTGGACTTGAAGATTTGTTATTTAAGAGTTAATTACCATAAGTAATTCACTCTTAAATGGCCAGCCAAAAGTTATTATATTTTTGGTAGTCAATTCAAGACTGATTTGATGGGTAATCTTCTGAATAAGAGAGGTTTGGATCCTTGTATGCTGATCCAGTTCAGTGGTAATCTAAAATCCTAAGGGAGAATTTCCCATTCCCCAACAAGGAGGCAGAGTGGGAACAGACAATTCCAGTTGAAAACACTCCATGTATAACCATTTCAGTAAAGGGTTTTGGTAGCCCTGTGGGTGAATATTCCATCTTCATTACCCTTATTCATCTAAGTTGTTTTAGCAGGTCCTAGCACCCCTGTAACTCATGCAGAAAACATTTGCCCACATGCCAGACAGGAGCAGACATCACTTCAATGGGAGGAAAATTGTAATTGCTCTTCCTATGCAGGGGCTTTGGGAGGGTTATTGTTGACTCCATGGAACCTTCTTTGAGAGAAGAGAGGACAGAGGTGGATGTCCTGTTACCCAGGGATACCAGTCATGTAGAAGTAGTGACCACCTTGGATGAAATCCAGGAGTCTATTTCCTACCTGGGCTGTGGACTGGATTGGATCAAGGACTACCTGAGGATGCAGATAGATGTGGTTGAGAACTGCATGGAGGAGTTGAAATGCATTGGGAATGTCCTTACCCTGGGGTTGACTCTTCTGTCGAAGTGATAGAGACTATGGGACCATTGGCATTGAAAGTGGTTTGAGATTGTTAGGGGCAGAGGACTTGGTTGATGGTGGGTTTAGTGATTCTGCCTGTGAAAGGCAACAAATTCCCACAGTGATGTGCTCTTCTAACTGGGCCAAAAGGCCACTATGCCAGGTTATCTGGCATTAGTCTGTGGGCACTATTTAAATAGCAACTTGTTACATGTATTCACCAATCATTGCAATGGTATATAACAGTACCTTCCCCTTAAGTACCGAGCCCTCAAGGTGCTACAGTGATGATATCTTAACAGGTTTCCCAGGCCTGTCTGTGGCTCTCCCCAAGCACTCTAATTACTGTTTGACATAGCAGACCCCCATGATGTCATGGACCATTATGTAAGCCAGGGTTCCTGGGGTCCAAGTGATTGCAACAACCCTCTAAATTATTGCACACACAGGGATTTGAACCACTGACCTTTGGTTAACCTGGCATACTGTGAAAGGCAACAAATTCTCACAGTAATGTGCTCTTCCAACTGGGCCAAAAGGCCACTATGCCAGGTTATCTGGCATTAGTCTGTGGGTACTAATTAAACAGCAACTTGTTACATATATTCACCAACCATTGCAATGGTATGTAACACTGCCCCTGAGTATGAGGATCCTTCTGTTTAGAAAAGAACTTGTCATGAGATTTTTTTGTGTAAATTGAGAAAACACTTGTAGTTAAATTCTGAGCCTCAGCTTATTCAGGTATGTGTGGTAAAAGTCAGAAACTACTTCTGTCATGTGAGATAGCTCCATTTCAGGGAGCCAGGAAGTCTCATCTTTGGTTCTTTTATATCCTAACTACTTGACCAGGTACTGGAGCTAACATTTGTGGCATCTGTTGAGTTTTAAGTCTAGGATTTCTAATATTTCATATTTGGGCTCTCTATTGATTTCTATAGACAGCTGCAGTAGCATTGTTTGGTCTAGGAAAGGGTTCAAGGTTGATAGTTCTAATATAGAGATTTAGAAGATAGGGTGAATAGACCACATGTTTTCCAGAAGTTGGAGAGTGTAGGATGCCGGTCCTACTTGAGCTATGACTTCATATGGTTCTAGATATTTCTTGGACAGTTTCTTAGACAGTCTTGTAGTATGGATATCGGGAGATTTAATAAAGACTTTATCTCCAATTTTGATTTCTGGTGCCTGAGTGTGGTACTGGTCTACAGATGCAACATACCATTGTTAGGCTGTAGATATGGTTTTGCAGAGTTCTTGGTATAGTTCATCCAAGTCTACAGCAAAGTTGTGTGCTCTTGAGGAGGCCAGATCCCATTTGGGGTAGTGTTAAGTACATGTACCAACCATCAGTTCACTCGGTCATACTAACCAAATGTCAAGTCTAATTCCATGCACAAGTGACCAAGTCATATACAAGTCACTTAGAATATCAGTCTCAGCTTGATACATTCATCATTTACACTTCCTACTTGATTCATCACCCACTCTTTCTTTATTCATTATCCATTATTCCCAACCCATTTATTACTTATTTCTCAGCCCGTTTTACCTTGGGATATTTTCTATTGTTTTATTCTTGGCCATGACCTTATTGTTTTATATTCGGTCACATTCTATTGTCTTATTCTCGGTCACACCCTTATTATCTTATACCCAGCCATATCTCAATGTTCTATTTTTGTTTATATTCTTTGTTCTATTCTTGAGCATTGTGGACAATACTTCTACATGCTCTCCATACCTTATTCTTTTCTCCATGTCTTATGCCACCCTGATTTCACATCTCACTTCTTAACTTATATAAGTAGAACATGGATGTAGATAGTTTCTCATTCTGAATATTGACTTGGCTTATGCCTTCTTGCCTCCCTTCCTGTTGTCTGAAGCCCTTACTTGGGCTGACATTCTTGGCACTCTCTCGAGTTCTTCTTCTCTCTGAAATTAGTGGCATACATGGAAAGTAGGGTGCAATGCATGAGTATGTTGAAGCCAAGCCACCCCAATTGGTCTACTAGACTTGGCCGTTTCCCTGCCCGCATGTTAGGCACTGAGGATGCTGACAATGCATGGGCCAAGAACTATTGCAATAATGCCAACTTCACAATGCTGGCAGGAATCGGCCAAGTCCTGCAGACCAATCAGAGTGGTATGGCTTCAATGTACTCATGCATTGAGCCCTATTTCAATGCGTACCACTAATTTGGAACAGATGAGATACCTGGGAGAGTGCTGAGGGTGTCAGCCCAAGTAAGGGACTTCAGACAGGAGAAAGGAAGGCAAGAAGGTGTAAACCTAGTCGATATTCAGAACAAGGAACTATCTACTTACATGCGTGACTTATATAGGTTAAGAAGCAAGATGTAGAATTAGGGTGGCATAAAGAATGGAGAACAATAAGGTATGGAGAGCATGTGGAGGTATTGTCCACAATGATCAAGAATAGAATAAGGGAATGTAAACAAGAATAGAACAATGAAAATAAGATAATAGAAATGTGGCCAAGAATAAGATAATAGAAAATGACCAAATATAAAACAATAGGGTCATGGCCAAGGATAAAACAATAAAGAAATGTCCTGAGATAAAGTGGGTGGAGAAACAAAGAACAAACAGGGTGGGATTAATGAATAATGAACGAGGGAAGAGTGGATGATGGATAGGAATGGGGAATGTGGATGATGAATGTGCCGAGCCAAGACTGACATACCAAGTGACTTGTATGTGGCTTGGTTACTTGTGCGTGGAATTAGACTGATCATTTGGTCAGCACTGCCAAGTTACCTGATACTTGGTATGTGTACTTGACAGTATCCCCCCCTTAGTGGCTGAACCCATGAAGCTGGTAGGTGGAGTTTAAAAATAAAGTTTCGGACACCTAATGTGATGTCATGGAAAGTTTGGGATCTAGCACCCAATCTCCTTCCACCACTACCCAATCACATTGCCCCACCAATGACACGAAAAAAATGGGCTACAAAACAGACAAGGAAAATGAACAAATCACCAAACTCAAGGTGAGGAGGGTGGAAAGGCAGCAGAAGTGTGAGGAGGCAGAAGCTGCATGGATTGCCAAGGAGGCAGCCAAGGCCAAGGCCGAAATGAAAGAGAAGGTGGAGGCTATAGCAAATAGGGAATGGCATGGGTCACCCACGGGTCAAATGTGGGTGACCCGCACCCGACCCATGGGAAACCCAAACCCATCAACCCATGGGTTTTTTCCCATGGGTCAACGGGTCTCGGGTGCATGCCGCACCCACACGCAATACGTCACGTACGTGGCGGCGTGTACGTCGTGTTTGTCATGGCGCATGCACATACATTGCGTACGTGGCGGCGCGTTCGTCACGGCGCATGCGCATATGTCGCGTATGTGGCAGCGCGTGTGCGTACGGGCATTACGTACATCGTGTACGTGGCAGTGCATACATCATGTTCATCACGGCGCATGCGCATACGTTGTGTACGTTGTGTTCATCACGGCGCGTGCGCATACGTCGCGTATGTTGCATATGTGGTGGCGCGTGCACGTAACGGGCGTTGCATACATCGTGGCATGTGTGCGTACGTCATGTACATCGCGTTCATGGCGTTGCATGTGCGTACGGCGCGTCTGTCGCGTTCGGGGCGTCATGTTTGTGTCGGTGCATGCACGTACACGTTCGTCGCGTTCGTGTCGGAGTTGATGCCCTGGGTTGGGCCCAGGTCACGGGTGCTCGTGGCTTGACCCGCACCCACACCCAAGGACACCCGACCCAGTGACCCGTGCGGGTTGGCCTGACCCGTGCATTTCCCTAATAGCAAAGGTGGCAGAGGCTGTGAAAGCAGCAGCAGAGGCCAAGAAGAAAATGGCCAAGCCAAAAGCAGCAGCAAAGGCTGCAGAAGAAAAGTGTATGGCTGATGCAACCACCAAGGTAGCCAAAAAACAATGGGTGGAAAGGCCCAAGAGGCCTCAAAACAACAGGCCAAACAGGCCAAGATAGTAGGAGTGTAGTCTCCTAAGGAGACAATCAGGGAGGAGCCTCCCAAGGATGTAAGAGAGCAGGCAGGAATGCCCGAAGATGAGGGTTTCAACAATGCAGGGGCTCCCAAGAACTCAGGAGTCCTGAAGACTCTTATGCATAAAAGGGGTAGGAGCATGGAAGCAGGACCTAGCAAGAGGCCTGCTAGAGGTGACAAGGGTGGGAGGCCAAGGGGGGCTGAGGTGAGTTGAGAAATGTTCTTTTTATTTTTATTTGTTTTTGATCTTGTTTGACAGCACAAAAAAAAACAGACAGAGAAGGAGTGGACACATGAGGATGGGCCCCCCTGCCTGACATGCATGAAATGTGGGGACAAGTGTGAGGTCCCCTCAGTTGGGGCCACCTGCCAGGAGTGTAACCAGTAGAAGGTCAGGTTTAAGCTAGTAGCCCCCCAGGTTCGAAAGGCCAAGAGCAAGAAGGAGGTTGAGTCCAAGAAGGAGAGTGAGGAGTGATGACCAGGAGGAGGAGGAAGAGCAGCCAAAAAAGAGGCCAAGGAGGGCCGCTGCCATGCACCTGAGCAGGAAGGGTGGTAGTAGAAGTCCTATGGCCTGAGCCATTGGGAGGTAGGTGGGTGGTAGAATTACTGGAGGCCCTCCTTTGAGGGCAGGACAGGATGACAAGGATCCTGCTCCTCATGGCAGAGGGTTTGAGGGGTTTGGGAGAAGTGGGAGAATCGGGAGGAGAAGAGTAGGGAATGGCATGGGTCGCCCATGGGTCAAATGTGGGTGATCCACACCGGACCTATGGGAAACCCAAACCCATCAACCCATGGGTTTTTTCCCATGGGTCGATGGGTCTCAGGTATGGCATGCACCCACATGTAATATGTCGCATATGTCGCATATGTGGTGGTGCATGCACATATGTCGCATATGTGGTGGCACATGCACATATGGGTGTTGCATACATTGAATTTGTCACAGCACATGCACATACATCACGTACATCGTGTTTATCATGGCGCATACACATACATCGTGTTTATCATGGCGCATACACATACATCGTGTTTATCATGGCGCATACACATACATCGTGTACGTCGCATATGTGGTGGCATGTGCATGTATGGGCGTTGTGTATGTCATGTTCATTGCAGCACATGTGCATACATCGTGTACATCATGGCACATGTGCATACATTGTGTACGTCATGGCACATGTCCATACATCGCATACATCGTGGTGCATGCACATACATCGCATATGTGGTGGCACGTGCATGTATATCATGTACGTCGCATTCATGGTGTCACATGCACATATGGCATGTTCGTCGTGTTTGGGGTGTCACATTTGTGTCGGCACGTGCGCGTATGTGTAAGTCGCATTCATGTTGGAGTTGACGCCCCAGGTTGGGCCTGGGTCACGGGTGCTCACAGCTTGACCTGCACCCACACCCAAGGACACCGGACCTGGTGACCTATGCAGGTTAGCCTAACCCATGCATTTCCCTAGAGAAGAGGGTCCAGAGGAGGACCAGTTGGACAGTGATAGGGAGGAAGGGAAAGGGAAGGGAAAAGAGGATGAGGATATGGGAGAGCATGAGGAGGATGAGACTCTAAAGTAGTCTCAAAGTAATAAAAAAATTATTTTTATTTGAGTGAAAAAAAAGGAAAAATAAAAGAAAATGAAAGAAAAAATAAAGGACATAAGAGAAGACAGAAACAAGTGAAATGTGCCAAGATGTTTCGCTGTTTTGGTGTGATACATGGAGGGAAAGAGAGGGTGATAGATGGACTGGGAGAGGTGTCAGGAATGGATGTGATTGTAAGGTCGAGAATAGGGGGTCGGGAGGTTGAAGAAGGAGGAATTTGGGATGGAAGCAAGGTCAGGATGATGTAGGGTCAGGATGGAAAGGAATTAAGGTTGGGGTGGAGGGAACAGAGGGAATTACGGTCAGGATGGAGAGTAGAGAGGGGTAAAAGGAGGGAAGTTTTGGGAAGGGATGTCTTCGGGAGGGGAGATTGTGTAGTTTGAAGGGTTTCTAGCTAGCCACCACCCCCCCCCTTTTAGGTAGATGTCCCATTGTCTAGTAAAAGTATCGGCTTCGAGCTGAGGAGGATGGAAAAGAGTAGTCAGAGCATATAATGTGAGTATATGGAACAGATGAAGTGAAAAAGGATGAGAACAGATGGAAGAGACCTTGGCCAAATGTGCCAAGTGGCACTGCTGACCAAGAGGCCCCATCTAAAAAGCTTGCCAGCCTTTCTGGTATACAAGCATGCACAAAGGCAGTTGCATTGACTAGGGCCATTGGCAGAACTTCCAGCAATGGAACAGGATCCTGGGTGAGCCTGTTAGAGCATTGGCAAGTGCCAACTGGACCAAGGCCATCGGGATGTACCTAAAGATGTTAGTGGTGTTATGGAACATAATACTGCCCAATACCCTGTTAATCAATGGATGATAGTGGGTGAGCAAGTTGTGACCAAGTATTGCTGACCAATGAATCTAGTGACATGACAGACAGATGGGTGGACTGAAATTGTCCTGACAGAAAATCTAGCAGACATATCTACATATTTAGTAATGACCAAATTAGCAGTACTAGATCAAAGGAATTTCTAAAAGAGAATAAAATAATGGGATTTTGTCTAAAAGCAAATGAACTATGAGTAGATACTGATTCAACCAAGCATGCAAGGTCGGTTACCAAGGATTTCAGCACCCAATTGGATAATGGAAGAATTAAAAGGAGAGGAAAAGGAATAAAAGCATTGATCTAAACCTCACTACTGGCACTTGCTGAGTCAATGCCACTCTCAGTGTGCTTAGAGGCTAATGGATGGTGGGCTAGTTCCTAGGCACATGGGCTGATTCCTCAGCCATGGTATCTGAGGCTTCAGTGACCTTGGAAGTGGAGTCAGGAGTGGTAGTCACATGGGCCTTGGTTGCCTTAGGGCATTTGGTGACTTTGTGATTACTGGCAGTGCAGAGGAGACATAGGTTGTTGTCCATGTACATATCTTTGTTGTTCCATTGGGAGAAGCTTGCCATCCTTGCTGAGGTTCTTAGTATACTTGGGTGGGTTGGGCTGAGGAATTTTATTGTCCCTGCTCTTCAATTGGTTTGAAGTGTCCTTGTTGCTGCTGTTATCATTGCTGTTATCTTGCTGGTGGTTGTCTGAGGTGGATCTGTTGCCAGACTTGTCTGATTTTAAATCTTTCTTGAGATCATTACTGCCCTCCAGAGATTGTTTAGCCTTTTGTTCTCAATATCTCATGCCAATCCTTTAAACGAGGTTTCAAAGGTCATCAAGAGTGCAGGGTTTATCGAAGTGGATGAGGCCATCCTTGATGCGCTTTGGCAGTGCCATATATGCCTTGTAGAGGAGAGCATTGCCATTATAACCAATGAGAGCCACAAGCCTGTAAAAATCTACAAAAAATCTAGTAGCCTTATGATTGTCCTGCATAGTCAGCTTTTCAAGCATGAGCTTGGCATCCGCTTGTTCATCCCATGAGCCGAAGTTGATATGAAGCTCATTGATGAATAGCTCTAAGTCACCCATCCAACAAGGTTCTGTGTTGGGATTGCCTGTCAGGTAAGGCTTGAAACATTCTAAAGCCATTCCCTTCAGATAGGAGACCATGTAATTACCTTTTGCCTATCATTGGGAAATGAATTGGGCCAAGTATGGAAGTTCATTCTACAAAGAAAAATAATACCTTTTAGCTTTTTTGGATCAGTCCCATCAAAGGGTTCTGGCTTGTGAATTCTGGCAGCTTGACCGTCTTGATAATGGTGTTGAGCCATTCTGCTGAGTTTAAGGATGGCATTTAAAGGGTCATTGTTGTTGGCCAGGTTTATAGGAGCCCTGGCCCTATGAGCTGGACTGGCTTATGGAGCCTGTCTAGCCTGTGGGGCTGGCCTGGTTTGGGAAGCTTACCTGGCTTGTAGTGGTATAGCTGCAGGCTGAGGGGGTGCAGCCATGGGTTGAGGAGACATGGCTACAGGGATACAAGGGGGTTCAGGCATGTTGGCCTGCTGATCTTGTTGAGGCTGTCCTCAGCTTTAGTACCTTCATGAGAATGTACCAAGCCGAGTTGGTCCTCTACCGAGTAGAGTTCCTGATTGCCATTGTCATTGTTTACATATTTGATGTCATCATCCACCACTTCTTCGATGCATGAGTGCTGTTAGAAAGGTGAGGCAAGATGCCATAGTTCGATTGGCAGTGGCAAAGTATAACCGATAAGAAGGGGTGGGGTGCCAGAGGCACTATGTGCCCTTCATTGTAAAACTGTGAGGGTGAACTACCTGGCATCAGTGTGGGTCAAAGATCTAGTTCATAGGGGCATAATTTTGTAAGAAGTGAAACACAGGAGGTAGTGTGGTTCTGAATATACTATTAGGCACCAAGGATGACAATGATACATGGGCCAAGCACTATTGCAATAATGCCAACTTCACGATGCTGGCAGGAATCAGCCAAGTCCTGCAGACCAATTGGAGTGGTATGGCTTCAACATACTCATGCATTGCACAGCCAAAATTTGTTATATTTTTTTGGTAGTCAATTCAAGACTGATTTGTTGAATGATTTTCCTGAGTAAGAGAGGTTTGGAATCCAATATACTGATCTGGTTCAGTGACCCTTCATGTCCTGTGGAGAATTTCCATTCCCCAACAGCATAAACCTAGTCAATATTCAGAACAAGGAACTATCTACATATATGCACGACTTATATAGGTTAAGAAGCAAGATGTGGAATCAGGGTGGCATAAGGAATGGAGAACAATAAGGTATGGAGAGAATATGGAGGTATTGTCCACAATGATCAAGAATAGAATAAGGGAATGTAAACAAGAATAGAACAATGAAAATAAGATAATAGAAATGTGGCCAAGAATAAGATAATAGAAAATGACTGAATATAAAACAATAGGGTCATTGTTTTGGAACCTGGACAAGACCTTGGTGTTAAAGATATAACACTCCAGTCAAGCATTGTGTGAAGTGAAGCGAGACAAAGAAGAGTTTCAAACCCTGCTGCAGCGCAACTCCAGAAATAATTTATTATTTATACCTTGGTCACAATCTGTGTAATAACTCTAGCAAGCTAATACGACGAGAAGGTGATGCATTTGTTAGCAGCAATGAATGAGACTATCAAAGTCTGTAGGTTCAGGACACTTAGGGGTCCAGAGATATTCCAATGAAAGGGAATGCACTTAGAGGAAAGGGGAAGTAAGTAGACTGAATGGATTACCCAGTCAATGCACTCTAAAATGAGGGTGAGGCTGAAACAGAAATTACAGTGAAGTAATCTCAAGAGACAAAAGAGTTTTAATCAGGACAATCAACTGATTAGAAACCCTCAGGGGTAGAGATGCAATTGAACTGGACAATTAACAGAACAATCTCACTCTGTAGAATCAGTTTACTAAGCAGGACAATCAACTACTTAGGCTGAATCCAAGATACTAATACCGGACAATCAACAGTACTAATATTATGTAAACCTAGTAGCAGGACAATCAACTGCTGAGTAAGAATTACTGAGTCACAGTGTCTAGGTGACAAAGGTGATGAAGATGATGATATGAATTGATTGCTTCAAAGGGGGCAGGAAGGCCTCTTTTATACTAATTTACAGGCTGATTAGTAAGCTAAGCATGTAATTCTACACCTTCCTAATAGGGAAAGTCTTCCAGAAACTAGTGGTCTGTGCACAGAAGGTTATGGAAGGTGCTGGAACCTTGTAGAAGTTCCTGGATCTAATTTGAGCTACTTTCCTTATTTAGTAATTAAAAAGGGCATTGTAGACCGGTTTTGAGCATGTGATTAAGGGCAAAGACAGTGCTGAGACACTCTGGCATCTCACCATAATATTTGTATGAGACAGGGCTGTCTCAGGCTAATATTTGGTGTGTTTCTATGGAGAAACCGGCAACCTGGCTCTGGGCTTGAATCTGGTTACAGCCCGATTATCTGGAGAGCGGAGCTTGAATTTCAGGCCAAACCTTCGGTGGTGATTAATAGAAGTTGTATTAGGGATAATGGAAGTATTAGGTAGTATTATGAGGCACCAGGAAGGTTGGAAAGGCCTTGAGGAGGAAGATTTGAAAGAAAATAAGGCCTATTAGCAAGCAAATGCTAATAATATTAAGCTAAGGTGGTTGTACAATAGAGAACTTGTTGTTTTTATACTTTTAGTCTTTTTATGCTGTTTTTGTGCTTAGCTATCAACCACTACGAGATCCCCAACAGTCATGGCCAAGGATAAAACAATAAAGAAATGTCCTGAGGTAAAGTGAGCAGAGAAACAAAGAATAAATGGGGTGGGATTAATAAATAATGAATGAGGGAAGAGTGGATGATGGATAGGAATGGGGAATGTAGATGATGAATGTGCTGAGCCAAGACCAACGTACCAAGTGACTTGTATGTGGCTTGGTCACTTGCGCATGCAATTAGACTGATTGTTCAGTTGGCACTGCTGAGTTACCCAATACTTGGTACATGTACTTGACACTGCACCATGAAGTTGGTACTATTGCAATAATACTCAGCCCATGCAATGTTGGCATTTTCAGTGCCTGACAGATAGACAGTGATGGTAGACAGTGATTGTTTTAGAACCTAAGAAGCTGTGGCAAAACTTTGGTGTGAACCAAGGCAAGTCAAGTTCTCAGACAAGATGCAGGAGGATAACAAAATACAGTGACTCACAAAACCGGTCCAATATTTGGTACTTTTCACTTGCTCCAAATTTTATGAACCAAATAAAATTCTATAAAATCTGAGAATATTTTCACAGATACCCTTGCATCTCAGCTTTTGATTCGTCTCCTCAGGTTTATGTAAAATTTTTATTGGTTGAGATATTGCAATTTTTTGACAGTGACTCATTGGACCAGTTTTGTTGCCTTCAAATGTGTGATTACAATCAGAGGTATAGTTATGTTTGTATGGTCACCTGATTTGTGTCAGAGTTCTAATTGGGTCATGTGATCACAAATAGTTTAACATTGAACAAATAGACCATAACAATCTTCTTCAACAAACTATGAAATCCCTCTCTCCTGTTCAAGTTGACTATATCCTTTCTCAGCTTGATGCTGGTCATTCCACCTCCCATATTCAACTTTCTACTGGTTTAGGCCATGCCACCATCTGCAGACTTCACTCTAAGCACTGCCCTGACCTCCCAAAAGCTGTTGGAGGATGTCCATCCAAGTGTCAAGTACACGTACCGAGGACCCAATAACTCGGCGGTACCGACTAAAATACTCCATTAGTAACCAAGTACGAACCATTCAATGAGTT
>QLPI01021387.1:0-15982 GCA_003314275.1 Chroogomphus rutilus
GCAAGTTTGCACCCAACAAGGTAAGGGGGCCTAAGCCTAGTCGATACCCAGAATGAGAAAGTATGTACATGCATGTGCTACTTATATAGGTTAAGAAGCGAGATATGGAATAAGGAATGTAGAACAATAAGGTATGCAGAGTGTGTGGGAGTATTGTCCACAATGATCAAGAATAGAATGAAGGAATGTAATGAGAATAGAACAATGAAAGTAGGATAATAGAAATGTGGCCAAGAATAGGACAATAGGAAGTGTATGACTATAAAACAATAGGGTCATGGCCAAGGATAAAACAAGGACAGAATGTCCCAAGGTAAGGTGGGCCGAGGAATAAGGAGTAGATAGGGTGGGATTAATGGATGATGAATGAGGAAGGAGTGGATAAGGGATGGGAATAAGGAATGTGAATGGTGAATGTGCCAAGCCGAGACTGACGTACCAAGTGACTTGCATGTGGCTTTTGGTCACTTGTGCATGGATATAGACTGATTGCTTGGTTGGCAGTGCTAAGTTACTGGATACTTGGTACATGTACTTGACAAGGTGGTTCTGACTTCTGTCCTGGAATCAGATCTTCAGGGGCCAGGAGGAGTTTGACCACATTGAAAACGGGGTGGAGCTGGGATAGGGATTGTGGAAGTTGGAGTCTATAGGTATGCTTCCCCACTTTTCATTGAATAGTGTAAGGTCCCAACTATCGGTGGCTTAGTTTCTGTGAGGGCCATTTTGTCCAGATGTCCAAGGCATCTAGGAATACTCGGTCTCCTGTCTGGTACTCCAGTGCTGGGGTTCAGTGTTGGTTGTAATACCATGCCATATCATCCTTTGCTTTTGCAAGTGCTGACTTTACTTCCTCTAGCGACTGTTCCATTCATTCTTTGAACTCATTCACTATTTTCATTTGTGACTTCAGCTGTTGTGGTTCAAAACCCATCCATGGGTGTCATCCTGTGTCCAACATGAAGGGAGTTTGGCATGGCAGAGTGTGCATGATTATTGTACTGGGATTCTGCTATCGATAGGAGTTCATCCCAGTCATCCTATCGCTTATTGACAAAGACTCAGAGGTATTGCTCTAATTCTTGGTTGACACATTCCATCTGACCGTCTCCTTGTGGGTGGTAGGCTATTATTGCTGCAAACTTGATCCCCAGGAGTCAGTAGAGTTTGCGGGTGAACTCCAAGACAAATTGCGGGACTCGGTCCAAGATCACCTCTTTCAGAAGTCCATGTAGTTTCCACATGTGTATCAGATAGAGTTGCGTGGCTCCTAATGCCATGATGGTAGTGTTTGTGGAGAGGAAGTAGGCTCTCTTGCTTACTGAGTTAACTATATTCATGACTGCATCATGTCTGTGGGCATCTGGCAGCTCTACTATGAAGTCTACACTGATAGTGTCCCACTGGGCTTCTGGTATGGGGAGTTGTTCTAACTCTCCTATTGGGGTCTGCCTCCATATTTTGGTCCATATGCAAGAGTTGCAGGTTTTTACATACTGTCCCACATATCATGACATCTGGGGCCACCAGTAGTTCCTGGAGATCAGTTCCAGTGTTTTCCATCTCCCTGCATACCCAGCCACTTGTGTATCATGGTCCAAAGGTCTGGATCATTTGGGACATGGATTCTCCCTTGGAATCGGAGGAGGCCATCCTGTTCCATTTACTTGGAAGATTGTACAGATTTGGCATGCCCCTGTTAGAGTTCTGTGATAGCCTTAGCTATTGGATCTCCTGGTCCCAAGGTCTGAAGCCTTGTTCATATGTCCAGGAGGAGATCCCTTTCCTCCCTGACTGCTGTGATTCCCTCCAGAGCCTAGATTGTAAACAGCTCCGATCAGAGAAGGACTATATTCTCTTGTCCTCTAATCCAGTTCTGTGGTCCAATCTTCTGGAAAGTGCATCTGCCTTGCCTATACTCTATCCTGGTCAGTGATGGAGCATGAAGTCAAAGTGAGATAGGAAGAGGGACCACCGGGCCTGCCTTCGGTTCAGCTTCTAAGAAGTCCAGAAGTATTCCAGATGTTAATGGTCTGTCCAGACCTCAAACTGGAGTTGTGTTCCTTCTAGGAAGTGTTGCCATTCCTCCAGGGCTTGGATGATAGCTAGCATTTCCTTATTATAGATTTCATAGTTTCTTTCCACTGGGCTTAGGCTTTTGGAGAAGAAGGCGATTAGATGCCACATTCCATCCTCTGGTGATTGTTATGAGATGGTAGCCCCTGTGGCAAAGTCTGAGGTGTCCACCTCCACTTTGTATGCCTGGGAGTCATCTGGGAACATCAGTATTGGTGCTGATGTGATAAGTTCCTTAATCTTCTGGAGTGCCGCCTCCTCTTCCTCTCCCCACTTCCACTGTTCCCCTTTCTTTGTGAGATAAAAGAGTGGTCAAGCATGAAGGGAAGTCTTTGATGAAGCATCAGTAAAAATTGGCAAATCTGAGGAATGACTGGACTTCTCTTTGGTTCTCCAGAGTCGGCCACTCCGTCATTTGTCAGACCTTGATGGGGTCCATTTCTACTTTTCCTTCCGATATAATGAGTCTTAGATACTCGATCTGTATTCTTTCAAACTCACACTTCTCCTTCTGAAGGTAGAGTTTATATTCTCAGAGACATTCCAACACCTGTTGTGTGACCCTTCAGTGCTTGGCCAAGGTCTGAGAGTAGATGAGAATATCATCGATAGGGAATGGCATGGGTTGGGCCAACCTGCATGGGTCACTGGGTTGGGTGTCCTTGGATGCAGGTGCAGGTCAAGCCAAGAGCACCTGCAACCTGGCCTAACCTACGGTGTCACATGTGCACGTACAACATGCATGCACCACACATGCACATGACATGCCCACACCGCATGTGCACACAGAAGACACGGATGACATGCATGTGCCATATGCGCCATATGCACCATACACGCCGTACATGTTGTATGCACCATACATGCCATACGTGTCATATATGCCATATGTGCCATATCCGCCATATGTGTCGTATGTGTCATACACACTGTATCCACCATATGCGCCACATGCATACAGGTGCAGCACGCACCTGACACCTGTCGACCCATGGGTTGACGGGTTCAGGTTTCCCATGGGTCAGGTGTGGGTCACCCACATTTGACCCATGGGTGACCCATGCCATTCCCTAATCATCAATGTGTATGCAGACGAGTCCTTCCAGGATGAGGTCTTGGAAAATATTGTTCATAATCATCTGAAAGGTGGCCAAACTGTTCATTAGTCCGAAGAACATCACCAATGGCTTAAACAGTCCTCGGTTCATCCAAAAGGTGGCCTTCCACTTGTCCCCTTCCTTGATTTGGATGTTGTTGTATCCCTACCGGACATCCAGTTTTGTGAAGTACTTAGCTCCTTTGAGCTGATTCACCAGCTCTAGAATGAGGGGGAGCAGATATCAGTTCTTCACTTTCATTGCGTTCAACTTTCGGTAATCCTGAATGAGCCAGAGGGATCCATCCTTCTTATTTGGAGGGTCGGATGCACCCCATCTGAAGGTTCTCTTGAATGAAGGCATCTAGCTTGGCTTGCTCTAACGGGGACATGGGGTACACCTTGCAGTTAGCTGGACTGGTCTCCAGCTCCAGTTCAATGGTATGGTCCCAGATCTTCCTATTCAAGAGCTCATTGAAGGATTCCTTAGCAAAGACACTTTCAAAATCTTGGAGATATTCTGGAGTTTCCACCTCTATTTGGACATTCTTGTAATGGGCCTCTGCCAACCTCTGGATGTGGTTTGTGCAGCCTGGACATGTTCTTCTCCCTGTAGGAGCATCACATACATCACCCTGTCCCTGGGCTTCAGATCATCCAACAGGTCTTTCTCCTCATCGCTCTTTTTGTTTGCCTCCCCACCTCCTTCCTCTAGATCTCCTTCCTCTAGGAGCTTCAAGAATGGGCCTATCTGACACTCACAGATCTGTCTCCTCAGCACCTGCTCCTTCTTGCATTCATCTCATACCTCTGCCTGGCAGGCATGACACTTCGCTGGACATTGGCTCATGCTAACCTTCCGAGTCTGCCAGTCAATCTTGGGGTTATGCTCTTCCAACCAGGTAAAGCCCAGGATAAGGTCTTGTTTTCCTAAGCTGGTGACTGCAAAGGTGGTACGCTCCATGTGTCCATCTACTTGGAGGCATGTTGCTGACTTCTCTGATGGCTCTGGCCTCATTCGGTGATCCATCCACATTGTAGACTGGGATAGGCCTTTGTAGCTTCTGAGTGGTGAGACAGTGTCACTCTATATAGCCTCTGTCCATGAATTGTCCAGTGGCCCCACAATATATAAGAGTGGGTCCAGAGTTGACTTCTTCTGTATCTGTTGTTTGAATCTCTACCTTGATAACCAGGGATTTTGGACTTGGGGTGGTGGCTACCATATACTTCCTCGGAAGTCATTTCTCCTATTTTCAGAGCCATATCCAAGATTGTTTCAGCAGAGCCTCTGATGTTTGTGCATCTATAGATGGCTGCTCTTCTGAGAAGGAACATGCAAAGATTATGTCACTTTCTTCTTCCAAATATGAGAACCTATTATGTACAGGCAGTGGGGGCATATGATTCATCCACTGCTGGCCCCAAAATCCTCTTTTTCTTCCCTCTCTTCTGACCCTCCAGCCACCTCTGAGATTTTCAATACTTCCGTCAGTGTTACTTCTGACATCCCTGCAAGGTTTAGAAGCACCAGAAGTAACTCCAGTTTTCTTCCGTGCTCATGGTTTGGATGTCAAAGGACAATGGACAGTCTCGTACATAGTGCCCAGGTTTCTGGCATCAGTGGCAAACTCCTAGGGTAGAACCTTTGGCTCGGGTCCAGTCTACCCCCATTGGGGTCAGAGCTTCCTTTAGAGCTTCCTTTAGTGCAACTTGCAAGGGTGCCAGGGTGTGCTGGGGTGGTTCTAGGAAGTGAGAGGGGAACACTGGCATTTTTGGGATTCCCAGAAACAGTTTGGGAGGTATGCTGGTTAAGCAGGTGGAAGTCTGAAGTTGGCTGTGGTGAGCCTCTATGAATGCTTCATTGGCTTCTTGGTCCCAGGCAACCCTTTGTGCTTCCTCATACCATCCCTCAGGATCATCAAAGTTTGGCATTCCACTTTCTAAGAGGGTGACTTTCATCTGTATCCCCAGTTCAAGGCCTCGGTGGAACTTGATTACGATCATCTTATCATTGTGGTATTCTGCAAGGTCTACCAGCTCCATGAATCGGTCAATGTATTCTGCTATGGAGTCCCTGCCTTGGTACCAGCTTGTTCCTTCTAGCCATGTGAGGGCAGAGAGCTGCTCATTCTTTGGGCAGAAATTCCGTACAAAGTCCGATTTGAAGGCTTTCCAGTCCAAGTAGTGGGGATATCCATTTCTCTCACTTCAGAGTATTTTGCTCACAAAGCGGGCCACTCTGTCAGACTTGAAGTAGGAGAGAGCCCAGTGTATCCAAGCCTGGCTATTAGGGAATTGATCTCCATAGATTACAAAGTAGATGTTATTGGAGTTGAGGAAGGCCCTCCCTTTTTCTCTATCTCTATCGAAGTCAGTCAGAGATGCAGGCCAGACTCTGGAGCTTCCTTGGGAGATGGTGATGCTCTGAGGGTCCGAAAATCGTATGCCCAGTGTTGGGTCATCCTCTAGATTTTTGGGGCTTAACCCCTGGTGCATGGGGTTATTTAGTTTGGCCATGATTCCCCTAAGGGCTTCGCTTATTGTGGCATTTGCTGTTTGGTTTTCCACCAATTCTTGCTCTAACCTCTGCAGTTGTTCCTTGGAATCCATGCCAGAGGTAAGACTAGTGGGGATATCTGTAGCTATGGCTATAGAGGAGGGGGAGTCCAGTATCAGGTATGTCCAGGAGTTGGTACTCTCCGAGTCACTTCCGTTGAGTCCAAAGCTACCTCTGACTGTGCTGCAGCATGGCTCCCGGTCCTTATTGGAGAGACTTTCCTGCTATAAGGGCAACCCTCTGGCAACCTCTGGATGTGTCTCAGAGGGGAGCTAGGTAGGGGAAATCCAATGTGTTTATATATAATTGGGCTCTTACCTAGGTATGGGACATCCAAAGAGGAAAGTCTAAGGATTCCACTACTAGTGAGCCTTCCTTATATACTCTTTATGTAAATGGTCTGTGCACCAGCTTACAAATCTATTTACTGGAGTCAATAGTGCCATCTCTTTGGTATTAAGTCCACGCCTCTGGCACCTGTTCTAGAGCCTAGTTACCTGTGCTAAGCTTATTTTGGTCCCTCGCTCTGTAGTCCTTTGGACTCTGGTCTTTTAGCCTTGGAGTCAGGTAGAGTCCAAGATAGGACTTCGGACTTGGGTCTTGCTTTGGAGAGGGTCGTCCCCTGACAGTATTCTCCACTGCAGTCTGATTACAAGATCTTTATTCAGCAATTGTACTGGGTCTCAAGCCTTGCTTCATATTCCTTGTATTTATCAAATACTTCACTTTTCTTTGAAATACAATCAATTATGGTCCAGCAGGTGTGATCATCTGTGAAGCTGATATAATAGGATTTTGAATTAAAGCTTATGGGTGTGGTGGGACCCCATATGTCTGAATGTATCTTGTCACCAAATTGTCTAGCCTGCTGAGTGATGTGTTCTTTTAGGATGGGTTTCCTTATAGCCTTTGCCTTTGTGCATGTCTGACAGAAGGTAGGTAGTGAGTCTTTGTCTAACTCTATCCCCAGAATGATTTCTTGTACAACTAAGCATTTTGCCACAGTATGGGAGATATGACCTATCTTTTGGTAGACCTCATCCAGTGTGTGAATTTTGATTCCGGTGAATGCAGCAGCAGTGGTGGCATTCTCCCTGTCAACACACTATAGACTGTTTGTGAGTGGGACTCTCCCAATTGTTTTGCCCCCTTTGTCACTGATAATGCAGGATCCGTTCTTCAGCATTACTGTGTATCCAGCTGCATCACATCTTGCGATGGAAACCAAAGTGAAAGCTAGATCTGGGCAGTACAGTACATCCTTTAGGGTAACCATTGTAGTATTCAGTATGTCCACTTGCATAGAACCTATACCCATAGCCATAAAAGTAGCTTTATCTACAGCTTTTACCAGTCTTGGTTCAATGGCCTTGAAGTTGATGAACCTTTGCCGATTGGGTAACATATGCTGCGAGGCACCAGAGTCATAAATTTCAGTCATCAATCCTTCTGGTTCCTGGGTATTACTGGAGGCACTGACTGGTTGGGGAATGGATGTGAATGTGTGGCTCTTTGAATTATGTGAGGCTGTATTGGCATTGCCATCCTCCCTGCTTTTTCTGCCCCTTTTTTTTCTTATTCTTGCTCTTTGGACAGTGCCATTTCATGTATCCCTTCTTGCCACATAACTCTACCTCTGACTTCCCACCCTTGGCCAAGTTACTAGAGGAGTTGGCTGGTTTCTTCCTCCCTCAACCTTTCCCTCTTGCCAATAAGGCTGCCTTGCCATCTTTACTCTAGTCCTCCTCGATCTGTAACCAATTGAGCTCATCTAGGACTGTCTTGATGACGACTTGGGATGTTATGCTGGTGGGTGCCAATTTGTGATGGATGGACAAGACATTTATGATTGAACAGAAGGTCTTTGGGAGTGATGCAAATATGACTGCCACAAAGTCACTATCCTCGATTTTTCCCCCATACCATTCAACCATTCATGCATGGCCTTTAAGGTATGAATGTGAGTCTTTACATTCACCTCTTCATCACATTTGAGTGCATATATCCTTCGCCAAAGGTCAACTCACACTGTCAGTGCTCTTGCTTCATACTTAGTGCACAACTTTTTCTACATATTGACTGCTTGGACTTTATCCTGGATCTCTAGAGCAGTGCTCTGGGATACTGGTGAGTATCTGAGCCTTAATTATGCCCTCCCTCTGATCATACTCATCCCAACATTTATCCAAGGCTTCAAGTTGCTCGAGCTCTTTACTGGTGAGTAAGTGGCCATTGGGATAAGTTGGAATTGCTGGTGGCTTCCTGGCAAGTCCTTTGATATGTCATTTAACCCCCTTATGCACTGATAAGGTAGTAAGAGTCTGCCTTTTCCAAGTTATTTAACTTGAGCTATCACTGGCTAAGCATGTGACCTGGTAGCTTTTGTTTGAACTACTGGCGGTGTTGGAATCAGTTTCAGACCCATAACCTGTTAAGTTAAATGTGAAAACTTTGCCACAATTCCAGGTACGTAGTGCAGTAGGCAGGGTAATAAGGCAGCTCTAACAAAGATAGGAGTAGTAAAGTCAGTCTCCTCAGTGTAGAGTAGAACACTGTATATTTTATTTAGTACAGTCAGTCTACAAGACTACTCAGTACTGGGTAACACAAATACTGCGTAAGGAACTCACCTCCTCAGTGTAGAGTAGAACACTGAGAAGAAAACTTAACCAACTGCTTGCCCTTCATCTCCTAGGTGATGGGCACCTAATCAGTCATAATCCACCACAACCTCAACCTCAATAATTTATGTGAGACATACCAACTCTAGTAATGTATGAATTGAAAGAGACATATAACAACAGGCTGGTGTTGGCCATTTTGTTGGCCAGGTTAGGGGCAGGGTTTGGATTGGTGGGGGCCTTGCCTTTGTCATTGGGGCAGTCAGGGGCTCTAGTGGCAGTAGATTCCCTAGCAACTTCAGATTGACATTCCCAGTAGCAGGCATCAATGGATTGGGACAGGAGGTGGAGTTGGAGTAGGGAGTAGGGCTGTCAGGCACCGAGAATGCTGACAATGCATGGGATGAGTACTATTACAATAGTACCAACTTCACGATGATGGTAGGAATCGGCCAAGTCCTATAGACCAATTGGGGTGGCTTGGCTTCAATGTCCTCACGTGTTACACCCTACTTTCTATGTGTGCTACTAATTTCAGACAGAGGAGAAACTCAGGAGAGGTGCCAAGAGTGTTGGCCCAAGTAAGGACTTCAGACAGGAAGAAGGAAGACAAGAAGGCATAAGCCAAGTCAATATTCAGAATCAAGACATCCATGTTCTACTTATATAGGTTAAGAAGTGAGATGTGGAATTAGCATGGTGTAAAACATGGAGAAAAGAATAAGGTATAGAAACCATGTGAAAGTATTGTCCACAATGATCAAGAATAGAACAATGAGTATAATCAAGAATAGAATAATAGAATATGGCTGAGCATAGAATAATAGGAACACAACTGAAAATAGAACAATAAGAAGTGACTGAAAATAAAAAAATAGGATCACAACCAAAAATAAGTGAATAGAAAATATCCCAAGATAAAACAGGAGAAGGGGAAGATTGGGAATAGAAGAATAAACAAAGATAGAGGGGATGGGATGAAGGGAAATGGACCAAATATACCAAGCCAAGACTATGTACTAGTGAGGAATGACTTGTCACTGGTGTGTGGGATTAAACAGTAGGGATCATTTGGTCGATATGACCAAGTGAACTGAGGCTTGGCATCATGTACTTGACAAGGGCTTCCCTACCCTGGTAATTTTGTCCTTGATCTTGCAGATTTGTGCCTGATACTCCAGATTCAGATGATGGCTCTGGAGCAGGCACAGGGTTCTGAGGGATATGGATGCATGGCAAATAGAGGCCTTGGTGATTGTCTATAGGGCTTCTATACATGCACTGCATCTCATTGACGATCAGGAGTGTGAGTTTGAATATACTATTAAATCCACATGTCAGGCACTTAATGTAACATGATTCCAAAGGGTTCCAAAGGAGTCCACAAAGGGGCTAGTTTTCTGTAGTTGGCCAAGGGTTGTAATTCAGAGGGCCAGATTATAGGTGGCAGACAGACAGATAATGAACTGCCAGAGCTTAGGGTGGTGGTTGACTTGCAATGAGCACTAAGGACTAGTTGTGATAGGCATTCACAGTCAGAGGGACTTGGCTTCAACTTATGTGTTGCACCCTCCTTGATCATCTGTCCCTAATTTTGGAAAGGCAGAAACATGAGTGTGGACACTAAGTCAGAATTAAGGTGAAACTAAGTCAGAGAATTAAGTTGCAAAATTAAGTCAATATTTGAACCAGCAAACAGACCAGTTGACTGGAGGTTTATATACATCTAGAGACTACCTTGTATTTTCTAATGTCTGGTCAAAGAACAAGGGAAAATGAAATACAAGGGGCTGAATAGAAAATGAAAGAACAAGGGGAACAAGTCACTCAGGAGCCTTAGAGGCACCCATCATGATAATGCAGGATTCCAGGATTCCAGAATTGCAGGATCATAGAATTGCAGAATGACAGAAATAGGGCAGAGATGGGCAGATTGGTCATGTAGCTGTTAGTTAGATCAATCTGGGGCATAGACCATAGCAGTCTTCTGGAGTATATGGCTTGCATGCCAAGTAGGCTGAGTATGGCTAAATAATGCTAGACTGACTAGTTGGGGATAACAGTGTAGTGGATCCTAATAATCCTTTAAATAATTTTTATTTGTTAAGATATTGCAATTTTTTGACAGTGACTCATTGGACCAGTTTTGTTGCCTTGAAATGTGTGATTACAATCAGAGGTATAGTTAGGTTTGTATGGTCACATGACTTGTGTTGGAGTTATAATTGGGTCATGTGATCACAAATAGTTCAACATTGAACAAATAGACCATAACAATCTTCTTCAACAAACCATGAAATCCCTCTCTCCTGTTCAAGTTGACTATATCCTTTCTCAGCTTGATGCTAGCTATTCCACCTCCTATATTCAACTCTCTACTAGTGTAGGCCATGCCACCATCTGCAGACTTTGCTCTAAGCACTGCCCTAACCTCCCAAAAGCTATTGGAGGATGCCCATCCAAGCTTTCTCCTGCTAATATTCAACATGCTGTCTACCTTATCAGCTCTCAAAAAGCTCAAAATGCAGTACAAGTTACCAGGACCCTTCAGGATATTATCAATGCACCTCTCTCTACTCAAACTGTATGCAGGAAGCTGAAAGAAGCTAGATTAAAGGCTGTGGTGAAGAAGAAACAGCCTATACTCTCCCAGAGACACAGGAAGGAGAGGTTAGATTTTGCTGTTGCTCACCAGTATTGGACTGTAGAGGACTGGGGTTGTGTGGTCAGCTGAGACAAAGGTCAATAGGCTAGGGTCAGATGGCAAGAAATGGGCTTGGAAGAAGGGAGAAGAGGGGCTGAGTAATAGGCTGGTTGAGAAAATATTAAAATTTGGTGGAGGTTCTGTGGTGGTTTAGGGCTGTATGATATGGGATAGGCCAGGATATGCTGTCAAGATTGATGAAAGGATGGATGGGGATCTCTATGTCCAGATTTTGGAGGAGGATATTCAGTCCAGTCTGGAGCACTATGGTAAAACTTCTGCTGACATTATTTTTCAACAGGATAATAATCCAAAGCATACCTGCAAAAAGGCCAAGGAATGGTTTGCAAACAACCATTTTGAGGTTCTTTCATGGCCAGCACAGTCTCCAGATCTTAATCCAATTGAGCATCTGTGGAGTCATCTGAAGAGGAAGCTTGGAGAGTACAATCAGCCACCAGGAGGGATGTTAAGTCCGCGTGTCGGTGCTTAGCTAGTACTTCCGAAAGGGGTATCCGGTTTAGCGTGAAGGTCCGTAACGGGGCCGAGGACCGAAGGTGGAAGTCGGACGGACTACGGGCGGAGACGAAGCGCCGGGAACTTTAGGATCGGTCGCGGAATGGTTCAATCCGGTCACTAAGGTGTTCGAGGTCGAAGGGACTTGGCTTCAACTTATGTGTTGCACCCTCCTCGATCGTCTGTCCCTAATTTCGGAAGGGGACGGGAGTTTACCGGAAATGAATCGGAAACTGGTGGGAGACTAATTCGATATTCATACTAGCGAACAGTCCAGTCGACTGGAAGACTATATACATGCGACTATCCTTGTACTATCTTTGCCGGTCATAATACAAGGAGAAAGGGAGTACAAGGGGTCAATATAAAGGAGAAACAAAGGGAGTGAGGTACGCGATGGTCCTGCGCGTCGGTTATCAAGGTAACGGAACCTTGACTTCGGAGTCTTCGGAGGTTCGGGATCGCGGAATCTCGGAATGTATGTCGGACCTCCGGATATCTGGTGTGCAGGCTTTTAGGCGGTCGGAAGGGTCCCGGAAACGGTGCGGGTGGTTGTGGTGCTTTAATGTGGGTTTGTTTGGTGGCATGGGCTATAACAAGGGATGATAGAGCTTTGGGAGAGGATACAGGAAGTTTGGGACAAGATAGAGCCTTCAGTGTGTCAGGGATTGATTGAGAGTATATGTTAAGTCTCAGTAATGCTGATAGTATGGACGGGAGTCAGCCAAGTCCTGCAGACCAATTGAGGTGGCTAGGCTTCAATGTACTCATGTGTTGCACCCTGCTGTTCCGTATGTGCCACTAATTTGGACAGAAGAAGGACCCGGGAGGGTGCCGAGAGTGTCGGCCTGAGTAAGGGACTTTAGACGGAAAGAGGGAGGACTAGAGAACATAAACCAAGTCGATATTCAGAGTGAGGAACTATCTACATACATTTGCTACTTATATAGGTTAAGAAGCAAGATGTGGAACAGAGTGACATAAGGAATGGAGAACAATAAGATATATAGAATTATGTAGAGGTAGTGTCCATAAGGATCAAGAATAGAATAAGGAATGTGGACGAGAATAGAACAATGAGAATAAGATAATAGAAATGTGGCCAAGAATAGAATAATAGGGAGCAACCAAATATAAGACAATACAGTCATAGCCAAAGATAAAACAATGGTAAAATGTCCTGATGTCAGGCTCCGGGAATGCCGAGGAGTGGCCAAGTCCTGCAGGCCGGGAATAGTGGCATGGCTTCAATGTGCTCGTGCGTTGCGCCCTACTTCCCATGCGTGCCACCGATTTGGGACAGAGGGATACCCGGGAGAGTGCCGAGAGTGTCGGCCCAGGTAAAGGACTTAGGACAGGAGGAGGGAGGACAAGAAGGCATAAACCTAGTTGATTTCCAGAATGAAGAACCATCTACATACATTGGCTACTTATATAGGCTAATAAGTGAGATGTGGAACAGAGTAGCACAAGGAATGGAGAACAATAAGGTATGAAGAATCATGTGGAGGTATTGTCCACAATGATCAGAAATAGAATAAGGAATGTGGGCAAGAATAGAACAATGAACTATGACCGAGAACAAAAGAGTGAGTGAGAATAGAACAATAGAGAGTGGCCGAACATAAAACAATAGGGCCACTGCCGAGTGACAACAAAGAGTGAATGTCCCGAGGGTAAACAGGCAAGGGGAAGGAAGGGGAATGAAAGAATGACAAAGGATAGAGGGGACAGGATGAGGAAAGTGAACCAAACGATGAGCCAAATGTACCAGACCGAGACCATGTACTGGCAAGGGATGACTTGTCACTGGTGTGTGGGACTAAAAGGCAAGGGTTGTTCGGTCGGTACTACCGAGTGAACCGGAGCTTGGTATCGGGGGCTTGACACCTGAGGTGAAGCAAGCTGGGAAATAGAGAATAAGCAGGGAGGGGATTAATGTATAATGAGTGGGGAAGAGTGGATGGTGGATAGGGATGGGGAATGTGGAGGATGAATGTGCTGAGCCAAGACCAACATACCAAGTGACATATGTATGGATTGGTCACTTGCATATAGAACTAGACTAATCATTTGGTTGGCACTGCTGAGTTACCAGGTGCTTGGTACATGCACTTGACAGTATGCCTAGGAGGGTTTTAGCTGTGCTGAAGGCAAAGGGGGGATATACCAAATATTAATTATAATGAGTTTTTGATCATCTAGACAAGAGCAACAAAACTAGTCCAATGAGTCACTGTCCAAATTGCAATATCTCAACCAAAAAAATTATTACATAAACATAAGGAGACCAATCGAAAGCTGAGATGATGGGGTATCTGTGAGAATATTCTCAGATTTTATAGATTTTTATTTGGTTCATAAAATTCAGAGAAAGTGAAAAGTACCAAACATGGGACCAGTTTTGTCAGTTACTGTATGTTCATCTGGTTCAATAACCTGATCCTTATTCTAATTTTGTAGTCCAGTAATGTTTCATTTGTGTTTTGGACAGCAGCCACCAGGTATTATGCAGTATCTAAAGGCAGGGTAATTGTCAAGTACACGTACCGAGTGTCCGGTAGTTTAGCAGTGCTGACTGAGCAGTCAGACTATGTCCACACACAAGTGTCCAAGCCACATGCAAGTCATTTAGTACACCAGTCTTGGCTCGGCACATCTGTTAAGACTAAGAGCTAAGTGAAGAATAAGACCACTGCAATATTAATTGCAGGGAAGTCAGACAATAGAAATTTGCTTAGCTTGAGATTGGGATTGTTAAATGATACTTGTAGAACTGGTTATTTCACTGTGCTACTAGTCTTTTATATACAATAATTGTAATATCATGTGAAAGAAATATGATGACATGTGAATCTGTCCATGAGGGTATGACCTACTATGTGATGCAATGTCTTGAAATGATATGATCATGGGGTAGAGTTATATGTTATAAGAAAGTATATAGAAAGAAAGAAATGTATTGCACATGTGGATGTTTCAATTCAGGAATGATGGTGGGGGTTTGACTCGGTTCTCAGTTGTCTCGGCGTGTGTCGTAATGTGGGGAATTAATGGTGAGCTTGTGATATTGCTGTTAACTTGTGATGGATATGTCTCGTGTGTTTGACTCGACTCAGAATTGGCTCATGCAGCTCTTGTGACTTGTGTATTTGTGACTCGTTGGCTTGTGGACTCATTGACTCGTTGACTCACGTATGTTTGGTTGCATTGTGCTTGTGGATGTAAAGGAATTGAATGGAAATGTGAGGAATGAATAGATGTTATATGTGGATTTAGTGATAATGTGATATTTGCCGGTTTCTAACAACATCCACCCTCCACATTCCCCATCCCCATCCTTCATCCACTCTTCCTCATTTACCGACCACTAATCCTACCCCATCCCCTCCTCACTCCTCGACCTGCCCCACCTCGGGACATCCTGTCCTTGTTTTATCCTCGGCCACAACCCTATTGTTTTATAGTCAGTCACTCCCTATTGTCCTATCCTTGGCCATATTTTTATTATTCTATCTTCATTGTTCTATCCCCGTTTACATTCCTCCATTCTATTTTTACTCATTGTGGACAATACCCCCATATGCTCCGCATACCTTATTGTCCCACATTCCTTATTCCACATGTCACTTCTTAACCTATAAGTAGGACATGCATGTACATACTTCCTCATTCTGGGTATCAACTAGGCTTAGGCCCCTTACCTTCCCTTTTCCCTGTAAAGTCCTCCACTTGGGCCAGCACCCTCAGCACTCCTCAAGTATCCTTTCTGTTCCAAATTGGTGGCATGCACAAAGAGTAGGGCACAATGCATGAGTATGTTGAAGCCAAAGCCACTACTTCTGGCCTGCAAGACTTGGCCACTCCCCACCCGCATCTTCGGCATTACCAAAGCTTGACGGTAATGATTGTGTCAGATTTGTATTTATTTGTTTATGAGTTGGTATATAGTTATTTTTTCACAATTTTATCGGAATCATATGCCACTTAATCATAGCTATCAATTGCACATTTTTTCCAGATTTTTTGGGGGTTTTTTTAGGGGGTGACCAAAATTTTGACATATCTGAAATAAAAATAGGTTTGGAGAAAAATTGGCTCATACCAGTGACTTTATTTTGATGTGAGATACTTCTTTTAATGGTCTATTAATGAGCCAACTTAGCCAGAAAACTAGGTCAAAATTTTTGGTTGACTTTGTCTGTCCCATACTGTACTAGAAATGTAATAGTAAGCATATTGTATAACGGACATAATGGGGTTGGCCAGAGTCAACTGCCTGAAAAACAATTTTTCTCTTGCCAAATTTACATGTTTTTTATTAAATGGGACTTCATATTGGGTTGAAGAGGCTCTATATTGATTTTCAAACAGAATGACCGCGATATGCCAATTTCTTTTCTGCCGCA
>QLPI01021438.1:0-25759 GCA_003314275.1 Chroogomphus rutilus
GAAGTAGACAAAGGGAAAACAGATAGGAGGAGACAGAAGCAATATAAGGGGAAGAGACTCACATGGAAAGGAACAAGAATTGAAGGAACCGGGGCGCATATATGCAGTCACCGAGGACAGATGACTGAGAAACAGGAGAATGAGACACGAGACATGACCCAGAGAGGCGATAACTGTTGCAGACAAGAAGGGAACAAAGGGAGAAGTAGTTCTATTCAAATGGCACCACTGACAGGTGCCATATCTCTATGAAGATTCCATCGGGGCAGCCCACAGTGGGCCGACCCTGCATATGCTCCACAGAATCCGTTAATTACGGACCATATTTTAGTTAGAGGATTTACTTGTATAAAGAGAAAGTAACTAGGACGAATAATACCAGTCTCTCATACCGAAAACCCCCTACACTTATATTTGATATCTACTCGACGCACTCACGTGACGTCAAGCCGCATTGGGTCATAATCTCCATCGTCGTCGTTCAAGGCTACGGACCCAACAGGGATAACTAAATAGGTGCCCTATATCACGCTCACACTGTTATTGATCTATTTTATCATTGTGGATCATCTACAAAACGACCTACACGACCCGCAGTCACATCGCCGCCAGCTCCTCGGACCAGCGCTTACATACGATCGACCCGCCGTGCACCACCTGTGTAAGAGCATATAATTACATAGAATATTAGCCACATATCCTGTAGCTACAATTCTTTGTACCATAGTAGCTAGTCCATTTACCAACCAATATTCCCCATCACAGTATTTAAGAGATTAAAAGTCTCAACGACTCTGATGGCTTATACCTTACCGAGATACGATGTTAACAAGTTCAGGGACATTAAGCCGGAACTAGATGAGGACAATTGGGGATCATGGAAGAGGAAAATGGCAGCTACAATTACGGAACGGGGACTCGATGGAATACTCGATGGAACCGAAGTAAACCCCACTACTGCCACATCCACGGCAACCATTGCCCAACTCCAAGAAGAATGGAAGACTAGAAATAGTACTACCTATTACCAATTGCTCATGTGTATATCCACAGATTTACAGACAGAAATCGAGGAAACGACGATTGCATCAGAAGCCTGGAAAATACTCATTAACCGCTTCGAATCAAAGGACCCCAGCAAGGTCAGCATCGTCAGGAGCTGATACGATCACTACCACATGACAGAAGGACAATCCGTCCGTTCATACATCACTACTATGAAGGACTTCAGGGAGAGACTTAAAAAGATGGGGAAGACATTGCAGATTCCTATCATGCTGCCACTTTACTTAGGAACATACCCGAATCATGGAGAGGAATCGCAGAAACAATCCGTATGATTGCGACCACACCTAAAGATATTGAAGGCCGTCTCGAGGCACACGAGGCCGGTCTAATCGCATTAGAAATGGAAATGTACGGCATATCTGCATTCATCGCTCAATCTAGACCGCAAAGGCGATCGGCGATCCCACCGGCACCAGTCATTCCTTCCCCCCGTATCACCCAATCACAGCAACAGCCCCCGAATACCCAACAGGTGTTGCGACCATCCATCCCACAGTCTCCCCAAACCGCTCGACAACCTCAGCAGTATCAATGCCCCCTGCAGCCACTCATGTCTCCACAGGCAGCCAACAGCAAACGACCATCCTACCGCTGCAACAACTGCGGCAGGATCGGTCACCCAGCCGCCAAATGTTGGTCACCCGGTGGAGGTGCAGCCAGACAGGCACCATGGAGGACTAACCACATGCAGAACCTCCCAGCAATACAGCTGAGGACTCCTGAAGCCGCTCAGAATCTACCCCCCCAGCCGGCATCACAGTCGAGCAGGCCAAGAATCACACATCCCAATTTGCCTAACGGCCCGGTATCAGAAGACTTCTTATTCATAGCTAAAGTCACTGAAACCGTCTCCCTGATAGGCAAACCCATCTTCAGCTCACTCACGACCGACGCGCTCACATCAATGTGCGATAAATCACACTACTGACTGGCCGACACTGCAGCCACCAGTCACCTCTGTGGAAATATCGACCTATTCGAGTCGATTCATGACTGCCCGCCTGTCAAAATACAAACCGCAAGCGGGGACGTCTTCACAGCCATCAAGAGAGGAACCGTACGAATAAAAATCATGTCAGACCCAAAGTACGGACTGGACGATGTCCGATTCACTCTCACAGATGTCATACATGTACCAAAGCTCGAAACCAACTTGCTTTCAGTAGGACGCATGAATAAAGGAAACATCAGCGCTGTCTTTGCTGGAGCCAGCACTTATTTGTATCACGCAGGGAGAGCAATCACTTACGGCTTCAATGAAGGAAATTTATTTGCCTTCCTAGCCGTCAGAATACCCAGTGATGCACCAGAAACAATCAAGTTCTCCGGGGAACCGTCCAATGTCGTTTTGTGGCATTACAGACTTGCCCACACGAATTACAGGACGATGGAGAACATGAAGAGGCAGGAGATGGCCATCGGGTTTCGACCCCATGACCACTCCGGGCCTATACCACAATGTACAGATTGCCCGTTTGGCAAACAGATACGATCATCGTTCCTACACACTGAGGAACTCCCCACTGACATCGGTGATATTGTAGTGTCAGATGTATGTGGCCCTTTCGAGGCATCTTTCAATGGTTTCAAATATTTCATCACTTGGATCGACTCTACTTCCAGACTTGCGAAAATCGATTTCCTCAAAGACAAAGAATGTACTACAGTCACCTCATCCTTCATCATATACATCGCGTGGTTACTTCGACAAAAGAAAATAAATATCAAAAAGATCAGGACAGATAATGGAGGGGAGTACATCGGTCATCAGTTCCAAAAACTTTGTATTGACAGTGGTATCATACATGAGACGACTCCCCCGTACACTCCCGAACACAACGGGATAGCAGAAAGATACAATAGAACACTACAGGAGGGAGCACTCACGTTACAGCACGAATCGGGACTGTCGAAGAGATTTTGGGTCGCCACTATTCACACGGTGAATTTTGTCAGGACCCACATACTGCATGGACGCATCGGCATGTCACCACACCAGGCCTTCTGGGGAACTCGACCCAGAATCGACTGGTTCAGGACATTTGGCTGTAAATGTTGGGCACTCATACCAAAAGACAGACAAAGGAAAGGCGACTTCAAATCAATCGAAGGAATTTTTGTAGGATATTACGACGATTCAAAGGCTTACAAAGTTTACGTCCCCCAAACGCACAGAGTGATTAAGGTCAGGGACGTTGTATTCGACGAAGCTAAGCATATAGAACGTATTACTATACATGCGGATGATGATGACGATCAGCCAGAATTGAGGGTTAACAATACCCTCATCACAGTCTCACCCGTGTTCACCCCGGCACCAGACTTCAACTGGCCGGACGTCCCAAATCCGGCCGCCAGCGGACAACCCAGCAGAACAATCACACAAGAAGTGGAAGATGATGAACGATTGGAGGAAGCAGAAGTTGAGGACATGATCAAGGCCGCACCAGACCAAGTCGATGATGGGGAGCAACACGCACCCAAAGATTTCGAAAAGGGACCCTGGCTCGACCCATCAAACGTCTCATACGGGAGAGGAAAGAGGCACGCACCCAGACATGCGGCATTGATTGCTGACATCAACAGCCTAGCGTACGGCCTGTCCAATTCGACGACGATGGAATCCGCCTTCGTTGTGCTAGCTGCTGATGAGCCAGCTAACTACAAAGAGGCAATGCGCCTACCCAACGCCGATCAGTGGCACGCTTCATGCCAGGACGAGTTCGAGACCCTGAAGGGGTACAACACTTGGATGCTAGTTGAGAGGCCACCGGACGTCAATATAGTAGGGAGTCGGTGGACGTTTAGGGTCAAGAGGGACAACCTGGGACATGTCGATAAGTTGAAGTCCCGTCTTGTCGCACAGGGGTTCTCACAGATACAGGGACTCGACTTTAACGAGACATATTCACCAACCATCAGATTCACATCCATACGACTCATCCTCGCATTAGCATCAAAGCACAATCTCGAGCTCAGACACATGGACGTCAAAGGCACCTACCTCAAAGGTTTACTCGAGGAGGATGTGTATATGCATCAGCCTGAGGGCTTTATCGAGGAGGGAAATGAAAACATGGTGTGTAAACTAAATAAAGGAATTTATGGACTGAAGCAGTTGGGGAGAGTGTGGCATCAGATGTTGAGAAGGGAACTCGAAGGAGTGGGATTTCAGTCAGGGCAGGCCGATCCCACCGTGTTCACACGATTCAGCGCAGACAGTTCAATAGAGATCACGGGATGGTACATCGACGACGGTCTACTTGCATCAAGTTCAAAGACGTCGATGGTGCGAATGGTGGACGATATCAAAGGGAGCTTCGAGATACAAGATCTTGGTGAGCCAGTCAGATTGCTCGGCATTAAAATCACACGCGACAGGCATTTGGGAACAATACATATTTCCCAACCATCATTCATCGACACTATTGCCAAACATTTCGAAATTGTCGCCGGAAGGCCAGTCAACTCACCAATGGATCATCTCAACAACCTTCGATCCAACCCCAAGTCCGACACATCGTCGATGGACTTAAACTACGCATCACTCATAGGCAGTCTTAACTACTGCTCCATATCCACATGACCCGACATCTCATATGCCACTAATAAGTGCGCACAATTTACGTCCAATCCGTTGGTTGTCCACTGGGAAGCAGCTACTCGAGTGTTGCGGTATTTGCTCACTACAAGAGACCACGGGATCTTGTACAGCACCGAAAGAGAAGGTATGGAGGGGTACGCACATGATTTAATTGGTTATACAGATGCCGATTTTGCGGGAGACGTGAACGATCGAAAGTCTACCTCCGGGTGGGTCTACACATTCAACGGCTCACCCATATCTTGGGCATCAAAAAAACAGGGACTCGTTACACGCTCCAGCATGGAGTCAGAACTCGTCGCAGGCTCCATCGCATCCACTGAAGGCATATGGCTTATCAAACTTGGAAAAGACTTCCAACGGCTCTTCAGACCAATCCCCCTCTTTACCGACAATCAGTCTTTCATCTCTTTCGCCAGAGATGATGTCAACACGTCCCGCACAAAGCATGTCGACACTCATTATCATTACACCCGTGAACAGATCAACGTAGGAAATATCAAGTTACATTACATCCCTACGTTGCAGAACCCAGCCGATATCCTGACCAAGGCACTCCCCACTCGCAAACATGTACATCTCCTAAGTGTTTTAGGAGTCGTACAAGTTTGAAGGGGTATGTTGTGACGAACGGTGGAAGGAATGGGGAGAAGGGAGTGAGGGATGAGAAAAGGACCAAAATATATTTGAGCACAGATCTGACTGTATAACAAGGAAGAATAGTGTAAAATAGCATACAGAACAAGTATTAGTGAGCATGCAGTGGAAAGTAGTACGGAACACGGACTTACTAGTAGTTACCATGCGAGAGACACAAACCGGCGGCGACTTAGACGCTAAGTGCCTAGATGATCAGGAGATGTAGGGGCTGGAAGAGCCAAAATGTATGGAATATGGAAGGAGACAAAGGGAAAACAGATAGGAGGAGACAGAAGCAACATAAGGGGAAGAGACTCACATGGAAAGGAACAAGAATTGAAGGAACCGGGGCGCATATATGCAGTCACCGAGGACAGATGACTGAGAAACAGGAGAATGAGACACGAGACACGACCCAGAGAGGCGATAACTGTTGCAGACAAGAAGGGAACAAAGGGAGAAGTAGTTCTATTCAAATGGCACCACTGACAGGTGCCATATCTCTATGAAGATTCCATCGGGGCAGCCCACAGTGGGCCGACCCTGCATATGCTCCACAGAATCCATTAATTACAGACCATATTTTAGTTAGAGGATTTACTTGTATAAAGAGAAAGTAACTAGGACGAATAATACCAGTCTCTCATACCGAAAACCCCCTACACTTATATTTGATATCTACTCGATGCACTCACGTGACGTCAAGCCGCATTGGGTCATAATCTCCATCATCGTCGTTCAAGGCTATGGACCCAACGGGGACAACTAAATAGGTGCCCTATATCACGCTCACACTGTTATTGATCTATTTTATCATTGTGGATCATCTACAAAACGACCTACACGACCCGCAGTCACATCGCTGCCAGCTCCTTGGACCAGCGCTTATATACGATCGACCCGCCGTGCGCCACCTGTGTAAGAGCATATAATTACATAGAATATTAGCCACATATCCTGTAGCTACAATTCTTTGTACCATAGTAGCTAGTCCATTTACCAACCAATATTCCCCATCACAGTATTTAAGAGTTTCATGGCCAAAATAACAGTGAGTAGGATTTGTGTCGTCACCTGCCTGATATCACTCCCTGTGAATAATACTGGCAATCGCTTGGGACATCGAGGACAGTATAAAGAAATAAAATGAATAAAATAAAAACAAAACAAGGTTGAAGCATCATTATCAACCCCGAAGATGAGCCCACTCAATACCTTTCCCCAACTCACCATCACACATTTTGTCGCCTCCTCGTCTATCCCACAACTAAAGATAAGAAGTAGTGCTTATCATGATCCATTGGCACCAATATCCACGGGAGAATTCTGACAAATTTTAGACCATGACATTCTTGAATATCGGTATCATGATTTTGAAACCGATCCCAAGAGACGCCAGCACCCATGTTTCATGTTGATGTCTGGTTGAGAAATGGCATGGCGGAGGACAATGGTGGGGGCATGCAAGTACAGGTTTTCAAACTTGAAGTTCAAGCATCACCCGGGTGTGTATTGACCATTATATTTTATTAGAAATTTGGTGGGAGTGGTGCTCTTTTGCCTGCCATTGAAGAACACTTTCTCACAATGCCAGAGCTAGGTATAACCAAGACAAGGTTATATATAAAAGAAGACTGTAGATGAGGACAAAGAAAACATAAGTGTTCGTATCGACATCGTCGTAATCATATGATAATGACGACCAACAAGCTGAGGTGGGGGAGTGTTGAGGATAGCGAGCTATCCTCATGTAATATCTTTCTTTTATCGTAACTCTGGTTGGGTAGATTAGTCATGACAGGTGTACAAGTGTCTCATTCTCTTGAGACGTATGTGAGGTAATATATGGACAGTGTGGGAGATATGGATTATACAGAAGGTGCATTGAGAAACTTGCCCTATATCCTATGTGGGGTAGCTGTTGAATGTTGAATGTTGGACGTTAAAGCAGGAACTGTATATGACAAGATCAAGAGCCTAGAGTAAAGATTCATACAGACTTTTCTGTCAATTTAGGCACCCACAACGATAAACTTGAATTTTCCTCATTTCAGACTGATAGACAAAAGCAAAGTGTGATCCCAATTTGTATTTACAGTACATCTATATTAAACAGTTAGGGAGTTTGAAACTGCTATTCCGTTTCCACCTCATTAGCGACATAACCCTGAAATTTCTTAATTACTGTGATGGGGGATAATGGTTGGTAGATGGACTAGCTACTATGGTACAAGGAATCGTAGCTACAGGACGTGTAGCTAATTTTCTATGTAATTATATGCTCATACGCTGGTGACGCGCAACGGGTCGATCAGATGTAAGCGCTGGTCCGAGGAGCTGGCGGCGATGTGACCGTAGGTCGTGTAGGTTAGTTGTGGATGATCCACAACTGTGAAGTAGGTTAATAAGGGCGTGAGCATGATGTATAGCACCTATATAATTATCCCCACTAGGTCCGCAGCCTTGAATGACGACGAGTAGTGATTTGACCCAATGTGGCTTGACGTCACGTGAGTGCGTCGAGTAGATATCAAATATAAGTGTAGGGGGTTTTCGGTATGAGAGACTAGTAATATTCGTTGTAGTTACTTTCTCTTTATACAAGTGAATCCTGTAACTAAAATATGATCCGTAATTAACGGATTTTGTGGAGCATATGCAGGGTCGGCGCACTGTGGGCTGCCCCGATGGAATCTTCATAGAAATATGACACCTGTCAGTGGTGCCATTTGAATAGAACTACTTCTCCCTTTGTTCCCTTCTTGTCTGCAACATTTATCGCCTCTCTGAGCCGTGTCTCGTGTCTCATTCTCCTGTTTCTCAGTCATCTGTCCTCGGTGACTGCATATATGCGTCCCGGTTCCCTCAGTTCTCGTTCCTTTACATGTGAGTCTCTTCCCCTATGTTCCCTCTATTTCCTCCTGTCTGTTTTCCCTTTGTCTCCTTCTGTATTCCATATATTTTGGCTCCTCTGGCCCCTATGTCTCCTGGTCATCCAGGCGCTTAGCGTCTAAGTCGCCGCCGGTTTGAGTCTCTCGCACGGTAACTACTAGTAAGTCCGTGTACTATACTACTTTCCACTGCATGCTCACTAATACCTTTTCTGTACACTACTTTACACTATTCTTTCATGTTATACAGTCAAAATATATGTCCAGATGTGTTTTGGTTCTTTTCTCATCCCTCACTCCCTTCTCTCCATTCCTTCCACCGTTCGTCACAACAAAATTCGGGTCAGTATCAAAGGTGCAATCTATTGTTTCATGCGTAGTTCTGCGTGTTGTGACAAGGGGTAGAAGGAGCAAGGAGAGGAGAACGGACTTACGCAATGGAGAACGACATACGGCCACATCGGAACGCATATACCCGGTATTTGAGGAGAAGATGATGAAAGATAGAAAGGTTTCCGATCGAGACAGGATCCAGGTATAGGCACTCACTGTCGAGGAGGAAGATTTTGGAGCATAGCACAATTCAATGGATCGCGCGGCCGATGACGTGGAGGAATGATCAAGAAATAGGGCGGTGACCCTGCATCTGGATCTATAACGCCGGCGCCGCATTAGGAGAACTTTGTTTTTTATGCTATATTCCATTTAGATATAAAAAGTAGCTAGATAGAACATTATAGAAAAACTTTTCAGTCCCATCCTTTCCTCTATCAACCAAGGCTTCAACCCAACATACATTCCAACTAATAGATTAAAAGTCTCATCGGTCTCAAAGGGCTTTAGCCCAAGCTAGCATTACAGATTATATTGCTTGGTTGCAGACCAAGGATATATCATTACAGGGCTCCACAGATAACCAACTTCATATTCCCAATTCAACCTCACACCCCATAGGTCATTCACACAAGGTTCAAGAACATCCAAGGACTCATCTATTCCTACCGACCTCACACCATACAAGGCGAATACATCCTGCTATCTACCGATCCGAGTCCGACTACCAATGAAAAATACTCACCATTACCCTGGAGTCGAGATGGAACCGCACACATGGCTGTTAGACTTATCAGCACCGAATCATACATGCGGCAACTACAATCTATTCACATACCTTGACCACAACACATATCTTGGAACCGTCAGAATTACCCTATTGTCAGATCAGTACAGTGGAATACCAGACGCGAACGTAACACTCACCAATGTTGTCTACACGCCGGAACAAGCCACAAACGTATTATCAATGGACCGACTAACAGAAAGGGATGCAGAACTCACATTTGCACGAGACCATGTTGCACTATCAAAGTACGGGTCAACAATCGCATATAACTCGAAGAAAGGAACCACGTACTCGTTTACCGCAGTAGCCGCACCACCAAGAGAAGCATACCAACCGAATGTCGCCCTCACACAGCCACAGACATGTTACGCAGCCGTATCAATGAGCCCAGACGTACAGAAGCCAAGAGGCATACCCGAGCAGAAAGGAGTGGAAGAAAAAGCAGAGAGAACAGAGGAGAGGGCGGGAAACCAGAGAGGAGAGCAGACAGAGACAAGATGGAACATCAGAAGGAGAGAAGAAACAAATGAGACAGTCAGCAAACGATCGACACCGGTTAACAGAGGAGGGACTTACCGCGCAATTGGCGACGGCACCCTACCAGGGCCCGGATACGAAGGCAACTCGATGTTCTTGATAGACGACATTGCAATCCCAGAGCCAGAAAAGTTGAAGCAACATGAGAGAGAGGAAGAGGAAGAAGTCAAGGGATATTCATTGGAAGAAATGGAGAGAAGAGTCAGTAGTGAATGGAACGAAGAGAAACGAGAGACGTACCCATTATTGGAGGTCATAGACGAAGAGATTGAGGACAACTTCATGGAGGCGATGGAAAGGAATGTCAGTGAAGGGGTGGACGAAGCAGAGAGGAATACTTACCCGTCGAGGAACCCGGACGAAGACCGCACGCTCACCCAGTACAATACCGCAGAGACCCAGAGTTGGGCACCAAAGACCGATCCAGCAGAAACGGAATTACCATCACCAGCAAAAACCGCAATATCAGTTACAGCGGCAGAGACGATACAAACATTTTCACCAAGGACAGATAGCACACAAGCAGCAGGAGGAAAAATGCCGGACGGCGAGAGGATGAGGAAGAGGGCGATACAGAAGACACGAAGCAGTATGGAAGTCAAATCCTTGAAGAAGCCACCAGAGATACACCGCGATAGATCAAGAGCAGCAGATGGCGAACCATTGAAGGAACCAGTTATACACATCACACAGGTCACCAGCACAAGTATATTGCCAGAGTATATGGAACCAATGATCCGCAGGAGGCCGCCAGTCGTCGTATCGATCCAAATGAGTGGAAAGGAATTGCCAACGAACCACGAATACAAGAAGCCGTCAGCCGCCACACAGACACAAACAAGGGGTGAAGAGTCACATACCGAAGGAATTGAATCACATAGCAAGAAGACGGAAGTGGACCAAGCGATCACACAAACCGACACGACACACATCAAAAGAAACGAGTCGGCACAAGTCATCAGCATGGATGCGTTATTAAGGCATACGAAGGCAAACAGAAACGAAGATTCAATAAGCGTCGAGTCGACACAAGGAAGAAGCAAACCATTACGCACCGTGAACGAGGAACTATCAGTCAACCTGGTCGAGATAACAGAGTACAAACTGCCAACCGAATCAGCCAAAACAGAACATGACGTGCAAACGACGGAGCTTACCGTAACCCCAACAAAACCGGCGCAATTCGAACGCAAACCACAAGATGTCGCAAGACTCAAGTCATCAAGGCAGCCAACCGTAGATCTCACGCGAACGACCAAACGCACCACAATCAGAAAGTCGGGCACAGATCGAACGAGAGCGCACATCGACACGGCACGTTTCCAAAACGACAGATCACCAATCAAGCCATTGACGCGGATGAGACATCGATCGACAGGGAACGAAACACCACAGGAAGGAGAGGATTTTAGGAGTGAATTGGGAGGGGAAATCAGCAAGATTCCGAAGGACAACAGCGAAGCAACTTACCCATCATCACACGAGCCGTTGAGGCCACCAGTTACATGTCCCATGCGAGTCGAAGAACCGCTGACCGCCAAGCCGGCGCAGACGAGAAACCAGACTACAGAAGATAGTGCAATAGAGGACGCGGGAGACAGCGAGCGAAAAGAGGAGTGGACGATTGCAAACGCCGCCGTAGTGTTGGCAACGACAAACGATTTGACGCCAACGGTGTACGCGATGCACGAAGAACCGCGCACCGCATATTTCGAGCAGACACACATCGCGATCGACAACGCGACCATACACGTTGCCGCAAATGTTGCGGACATTGTTATACCGCCGCCAAAGAGCCGCGAGGAAGATGTACCGCGTACCGTAGTGATCAAACCGGACGCGAGCGCACAAATCAAATGGACGCAGACGGGAGATGTCGAAGGAAATGTTATAGAGGAGGCAGAGGAGATAGTCAGCGATGCATCAGAGAGAAACAGAGAGGTGACTTACCCGCTACCAATCATACCGTTGTGCACCGCAGAACCTAGCGAGGCGTCGAGACGGATGAACGCAGAGAAGGCGCGGGCGGATCGAGACACGTCGCGTACTACACAGAACGACCGAACAAGCCAGTCAGTCAGAACCCCAAACTCCAAACGAGCGGCAAGACTGACCATTATTGAAATGAATGCCGCCGTACCGCCACCAACGAGCCGCGATAAGAGGACGCCGCTGACTGCCGTGCACACGAGAATGAGGGAAGAACGGCGACCGGGCACAATTGACATCGTGGTGGCGGAGCCATCGTGGCAGACCGCTGCACAGTACACAGAGACCGCGGGGACCGTCGTAACGTCGAGGCGGCCAGACGCGGCGCATACCCACAAAGAGACCAGTCATTTCGACATCTTGATTCCTCCATCGTGCAGCCAGCAGAGCTGTAGCTATAGCCCAGAAATGTCACCGCCATCGAACGAGACGATGACGGATGACGCGGAACCTCAAACGGTACATCACGTGATGCATCACGTGACACAGTCGCGCGCATATGGGGACGCAGCAGCAATGTTGTTTTACAGGACATTTTCGTTATCAAACTACCTACAAAAATGCGAAAACAAAATGCAGATAACTCAAACACATGGGACGTCAAATCCGCACGAAAACGCACAAAGTGAACGACCGATGCCACAGCATATGTTCCTCGAAAACTCACTCACGGCACATTCCAACTCGACTCACACATCGCAAACAGCCCTATCAGTTCCCTATCATATTCAGCACTCTACTCCAGCCATCAGACACGGAACGCGACGGCTCCGAGAGGTTTTCAAGCCGCCGGACGTAGATAGAAGTGAAGTCTCGATTTTTGCAGACAGGCGCAGTTCACAACAGCAGAGATTCGAGGGAACACGTCAAAGAAGTCTTCAGAGAAGGAGAAATGTCATTCCCAGATCCAAAAAGCCCTGCACACCTTCAAGGGGTGCATACATGCACTATTGCCACACATCCCCCACATCACCTTCACACAGAAAATCACCACATCGGTTCTTGTATCGGCAAACACATTTGCCAATGCACTCATGCATTGGGCAGATATGTTTGAAGGGGTGTGTTGTGACAAGGGGTAGAAGGAGCAAGGAGAGGAGAACGGACTTACGCAATGGAGAACGACATACGGCCACATCGGAACGCATATACCCGGTATTTGAGGAGAAGATGATAAAAGATAGAAAGGTTTCCGATCGAGACAGGATCCAGGTATAGGCACTCACTGTCGAGGAGGAAGATTTTGGAGCATAGCACAATTCAATGGATCGCGCGGCCGATGACGTGGAGGAATGATCAAGAAATAGGGCGGCGACCCTGCATCCGGATCTATAACGCCGGCGCCGCATTAGGAGAACTTTGTTTTTTATGCTATATTCCATTTAGATATAAAAAGTAGCTAGATAGAACGTTATAGAAAAACTTTTCAGTCCCATCCTTTCCTCTATCAACCAAGGCTTCAACCCAACATACATTCCAACTAATACCGCGTTGACACCACGCTTCAAGTATCTGGCACCAACGAATGGCAAGATCGAAGACAACGTTACCGAATTGCTCCTGCAAACTCGCGTCCGTAGTACATACAATTCCCCACACTCATCGCACTCACAAATCGACCAACTCTATGGTTCTCTGCACCCACGAGTGTTACACACTCAGTTCGCCGCTTGCGACCGCCACTAGGATTCCCCGCACTCACAAGTCGACCATCTCACGTGGCGTAGTTAATTGCTCCGCGCACATTGAAACACATATGCTCTCTGTCTTGACTGAATAGGTACGCACCCACCTGATACACATTGGTCGACAACCGTTGTGCATCACCATGCCGACAAACAATCGAGTGTAACTCACCGTTAACCGACATGGATTGACAAATGCGTATCGTCGCCGCCGCTGGGGATATATATGGTGAGTTCTGCCATGTCCCAAGGCCGCGGCAATCGATTATGAGACTCACTGTTAACCACGACGCATGGTACACATGGACAACTCACTTTGTCAGTTGTCAAACGCACGCTTCCATGTCACTGTGACCCCTGATGCTCAACAAAAAGTGGCACATCAGACGGTGCGAGAAACTTGAACCGCCGATTACCAACGAGCCAGTGACGCTCAATTCGTAGCCATGGAAACAAACCAGTGTGCACTGGTCAATTTAAACCATCTCATCCAAGTGGTTCGTGATAGATGTCTGACAGAGTAAATTAAACACAGTTTCATCGATCGGTGGGCACATGACCATGTTGATTGTCGATCGCAAGATTTTCTCTATAGTAAGCCCAACCAAGAACATCCCGTCGGATTGATCGACACGAGTACACGAGCGCGAATCAGACACATAGTCCGGTGTTGGGCCTGGGCGAGAGCCTGCTGGGTCCATGGAGGAAACTCTAGGCGGCGCGAATCGAATAGGGCATCGAAAAGCGCTACAGACTTGCAGCGCCGGGACACGAGCTCGAACCACCCCCGTTTAAACGCCGCTTTCCCCATTCACAGAGGGCATGATGGTGCGCGCGCCATGCACGCGCCTCGGCTACATCGCCTTCTGGACCAGTTGGACCTTGGCCACCAGATGCCATCTCCAGCAACCTTAAACCCCTCCGCTGTACCTGCCCTCGCTCACTTTGACCCTCTCTCCCCCTGCACGCTTCCCCCCCACGTTGCCACGTCGACAGCCAAGAAAGCATTCATCTCGCTCGGCGCGTTTCGCACCCCGCGTCAATCCATCAAGAACAGGAACTTCCGCATCGTGACTAAGTTCCAATCTCTAACCTCATGCAAGAAAACAATCTGAAATCTCTTTCGAGAACACCCTATTGGAGAAAACGAAAACAGGATTCGCTCAACATGTATCAATCGTTTCCTCCAATCCCCAACAAAAAGTTCCATGTCACGCGGCGGGAGATGCTTTCAAGCTAAATGCATGTCTCAGCTCCGATCAAGAGAATGGAATATAAACACTATATTCCAGAAACAAATGTATGGTCAGTCGGGCCAATATTAACCATAACATGGAGAAGTTACTTAAAACCAACGTGGTGCCAAACCACAGTTTCATCAATCAGTTGGCACATTCGATGTGCCAACTGATTGATGAAACTGTGGTTTGGCTTTCTCCTTCAGACATCTATCACGAACCACTAGTGAACTCGGGTATGCGGCTATGGCTACGGATTCGGTGTCACTGGTTTGTTAGTAGCAGACGGCTCAAGCTTCTCGCACTGTCTGATGTTTCACTTTTTGTTGATCGTTAGGGGAAGGCGTCCGTACACATTCAGAGAATCCTATTTTTGCATTCTTACAATACTCTGTTCCTGAAGGTGGTGTAAGTTTATTAGATTGAGATCGAAGCTCTGACAGGAGGCAGAAGACTCGCTGTTCGTTGTAAGGCTATTTCAAGTACTTGATATCAAGTTTCTTGAATCACTTCTATCGCGCTGTCGTCTCTACGCATCATTGACCATCAAGAGAAATCGTAGCAGAGATACTATGTTGGTGAAACCAACATATTTTCCCCTTACCCAACCATGACTCTCATAAAGCTTGCACATTCTGCCTCTATCCATCAGCGTCTCATTCCAACACACCATCCATTCCTTCTCAACATTCAGTCACCAGATGTCCTCTCCAGGGAGTAATCCAGTCTTAATACAGCAGGAAACAGATATGTGAGTACCCTAAACTGTTCGGTTTCGAGGAAATTTATGATCCGGACAGTTTGGCTGAGAGCTATTCTTTGATTGCTGCGTTGAGTAAGCTGAGTAGTAATTTTATGTGGACCTCGTGGTAATCACACTATTTGAAATAGCACTGTTGGTTTATGACACACTCCTCACATTCCGTTACGAGAGAAAACATATCTGGAGGAAGAAGCTTAGAGTAGGATCAGTCCTGTATATTATGGCTCGCTATGGAGAAGTCATCTTCTTCATGATGGTCTCAATAATCAACTTTTTCGTCCCAAATTTATCCATCAAGGCGAGTAGTTCAATGCAATGGATCACAAACAGTTCACATTCATACCTGTCCAGTAAGGGTCTGATGATGTTTAACACAGAATCTAATGTCAACACAGTGCATGTAATGACTTAAGTTACAGTATTAATAGTATTGCTATTCTATCCCTTCTTGGAGTCCAAGGTGACAATGGCTCTAATTTTCCATTCACAAATTTATTTATCTATTCTACCAGGGCTTTTAGTGGCACGCGCATATGCCGTTTCAAAGCTTAAGAGACTGACTGCTTCGGTGCTTGGTCTTTTACTTATTGGCATTTTGGGGTGTTACTTAGTATGTATTGCATGCTCACACTTTGAGATGACTAATAAAACTTGATCTGCACTGCATAGTTTTCTGTAACAATGAACAACTGTGCACCCACTGACAAGGACGTGAACAAGATTAACTTGTGAGTTATGTTGGTTGTATTCCTCCACATCACATGTCTATTCACATGATTTTCAGAAGTGAAGCTTCCCCTGTTTCAATTCTGTGTTACTGCTTATACATTGTCTAGTAAACACTATTGAGGATGCATTGGTTATCCTTTTCGACACAGTTGTCGTTGCAGTTACACTTTCCAATTCCCTCGGAACCTTGAGAGAGTTGAGGGAGTTGAGAGAGTTGCACACCAAGTCACTAACTCAGGTGTTTGTTGAGCAAAGTATGTTTCTTACTGGTATCATACATTGTGGCTAATTATTATAAAGGTGTGCTTCGATATGGGTATCTAAATTTTAATTGTTATTCCAAATCCGCATCTAATCCACAGTCAGGTTTGTGCTCACAGTAACCTTAACATCAGCCATCCTAAACAAGGTATTTTTCAATAAAATCTTGCATAAAGTTGGCTTAGTAGTGATTTTGACAGGTCTTAAGAGTAAATGATTCATTGGATATTACTGGTGCAAATAACTAATCAATAAAATGTCAATAGCCTACTATTGCGGATATTCTTAATCCTCTGCAGGACAGGTAAGAGCCCTGACATACCACTATGTGGGTGGCTTGACTGATACCTCATATAGCCTGTCAACCCTTATCCTCTGTCGAATTCATTTGGGCCTCCAAGAGCAGCATTCCCATCCCAATGGCACCACCCACTCTTCCCCTCATCCCATTGGCAGCTTCAAAGCAGCTACACGACGGATGCATCATGCCATTATGGACGAATTCGGTGATCGGAACATCACCGAGTCAATTGACACTGGATTCCCCTCGTCGAATGAAATTGAGCTCGAGTCTCTCCCTGCTTCCAATACAGATCGGATTGACCCCGATGAGTATCCATGGGCCGGGAGGAGTTTGGGAGAGATAGAAAACATGGCTCCAGCGGGATCGCAAAATGCGGGTAAGCTTTATTTGTTATTCCAGCTGTGGTGGGTTGTCCCAGTTCTCTGTGATGATTCAATGTTGTTTTCAGATGCGGTTGAAACAATATAGAGATTGAACAGGACATCGACGTTCGTATATTGGGGAACCAGGAGTACTATGAGTATTCACTGGGAGCTCAGGATGTCATCCTAGAATATATATAATTATGATTGTGCCGACAGATAATTTGGTGTAGATAGTTATTTGTGATTTTGCTGTGTTTTCTGTAATTTATACTAAAGAAGCCACCGAATCTTATTTTATATAGGCTCTTTCTTAAGGTGATCAACTGGTTCGAGAATTTAAGAAATACAGAAATAAGCAAACATATGCTAAATGTTTCTTACGGACTTAATCCAGCCTCAGCTGGAGCAACAGGGAGAGCCAGAGGCTTGTAAATCAAGCAAGATGTTGCACATTGTTATAAATGTGAGATTTTCACCCGAAGCAGTAACGCCGTCACCATGTCACCCTTGATAGTTATCGATCGTTTTCGCTTTTTTTAGCACGACTTGTATAAGTCTACAGTCTCGTTCTGCACTTCAAAACATCAATTTCACTCCTCTTTAAGCTTGGCTGCTGTGCAATGGGCGCCGCCTTCTGACACCCCGTTTCACGATAAGTCCGTCATCGTGTTGTTTCCTGTGGCTAACTCCACTCTCCATCGACCTTTTCCGAGATTTACCTCTTCCAACATCCCCACAACACCACACCCACACTCAGAAATTGAGGTCTTGAGGATAAACGCTCCATCGAGAGAATTAAATCAAAACATCAAGATATCTTAATGTGAACCCAAAGATGCCTATCTGAAATCTAAACCAAATATTCTGCACTACTTATTTGACAGTTTTCCCCACGATATGAAATGGATGGGTGTGCATACTACGTATACTCCTAGTACCAGCACGGATCCATATGTTTCATTCAAGGTGTTGTTCTCAGAATCTCAAGGTTCGTCTGAGCTGAAATCTCCATAACAGGCGCACAGGCTTATTCCAGCCGGGACCTTCCATTCTTCAAGTTTCATGGCCAAAATAAAAGTGAGTAGCATTTATGTCGTCACCTGCCTGATATCACTCCCTGCGAATCATATTGCAAATCGCTTGGGATATTGAGGACAGTATAAAGAACGAAAATGAATCAAATTAAATTCAAAAAAGGGTGAAGTCACTATCACGCCCGAGGATGAGCCCACTCAATACTCAATACCTTTCCCCGACTCACGATCACCCATTTGGTCGCCTCCTCGTCTATCCCAGAACTAAAGATAAGACATAGAGCCGATCACGATCCATAGGCACCAATCTCCACTGGAGAATTGTGACAATATTTGACCATACCATTGTTAAAGATTGGTATCATGATATTGAAACCGATCCCGAGAGAAGCCAGCACCCACCTATTATGTTGATCTGGTTGAGAAATCGCATGGCGGAGGACAATGGGGGGGGCATGCAAGTACAGCTTTGAAAATTTGAAGTTCAAGCGTCACCCGGGTGCGAATTGATCAATATATTTTATGAGAAAATTGGTGGGAGTGGTGCTCTTTTTCCTGCCATTGAAGAACACTTTCTCACGATGCCAGAGCTAGGTATAAGCAAGAGGAGGTTGTATATAAAAGAAGAGCTTGTAGAAAGCTAGAATGTATATCTCAGTTGAGTAAGTAGAACACGACTAAATATTCAACAATACCTAGAATGTATATCTACATGTAATGAATGTATGTGAGTCCATGTTAAGTATATAATGTGAGTATCTCACCTCAGTCGAGTAAGTGGAACGTGACTGAAGAGATACAAATCATCTACAGTGTCTTAATTACTGTGATGGGGGATAATGGTTGGTAGATGGACTAGCTACTATGGTACAAGGAATCGTAGCTACAGGATGTGTAGCTAATTTTCTATGTAATTATATGCTCATATGCTGGTGACACGCAACAGGTCGATCAGATGTAAGCGCTGGTCCGAGGAGCTGGCGGCGATGTGACCGTAGGTCGTGTAGGTTAGTTGTGGATGATCCACAACTGTGAGGTAGGTTAATAAGGGCGTGAGCGTGATGTATAGCACCTATATAATTATCCCCGCTAGGTCCGCAGCCTTGAATGACGATGAGTAGTGATTTGACCCAATGCGGCTTGACGTCATGTGAGTGCGTCGAGTAGATATCAAATATAAGTGTAGGGGGTTTTCGGTATGAGAGACTAGTAATATTCGTTGTAGTTACTTTCTCTTTATACAAGTGAATCCTATAACTAAAATATGATCCGTAATTAACGGATTTTGTGGAGCATATGCAGGGTCGGCCCACTGTGGGCTGCCCCGATGGAATCTTCATAGAAATATGACACCTGTCAGTGGTGCCATTTGAATAGAACAACTTCTCCCTTTGTTCCCTTCTTGTCTGCAACATTTATCGCCTCTCTGAGCCGTGTCTCGTGTCTCATTCTCCTGTTTCTCAGTCATCTGTCCTCAGTGACTGCATATATGCATCCCTGTTCCCTCAGTTCTCGTTCCTTTACATGTGAGTCTCTTCCCCTATGTTCCATCTATTTCCTCCTGTCTGTTTTCCCTTTGTCTCCTTCTGTATTCCATATATTTTGGCTCCTCTGGCCCCTATGTCTCCTGGTCATCCAGGTGCTTAGCGTCTAAGTCGCCGCCGGTTTGAGTCTCTCGCACGGTAACTACTAGTAAGTCCATGTACTATACTACTTTCCACTGCATGCTCACTAATACCTTTTCTGTACACTACTTTACACTATTCTTTCATGTTATACAGTCAAAATATATGTCCAGATGTGTTTTGGTTCTTTTCTCATCCCTCACTCCCTTCTCTCCATTCCTTCCACCATTCGTCACAACAAGACATACATTGGTCTAACTGCTCATCCCCTTAGCAGCTCAAGCTTTTCGCACTGCGTGATATTGCACTTTTTCCTGGTGATTTGGAGAAGGGTTGATACATGGTGAGCGAATCCTATTTTGGTTTTGAGAGAGGTTATTTTCTTGCATGATGTTAGAGATTGGACCCTTTTAACCACACGGAAATTTCCTGCTCTTGTTATCATCTCACATAAATGACCTCTATTGCGATACTACCTCTACATATCATCCAGTGTGCCACGGCAGAGATCTTGGCTTCGTTGGTAAATGTCCCTCGTTGAAATGTTGCACCTACATATCCTCTAGTGTACCATGTCAGAGATACTGTCCTCGTTGAGAAGTGACCTCCATTACGACGCTGCCTCCACACATCTCCAGTGTCCCGCGCTAGAGATACTATCTCCTTTGGGTGCAATGATGTCCATAGCTTTCACCTAGCCATGACTCTTATAAAGCTTGCACATTCTGCCTTTATCTATCAGGCTCTCATTCCAACACACGATCCCGTCCTTTTCAACTTTCACTCAGCAGATGTCCTCTCAAGGGAGTAATCAAGTCTTAATCCAGCAGGAAGCAGATCTGTGAGTACCCTAAACTGTTCGGTTTCGAGGAAATTTATGATCCGGACAGTTTGGCTGTGAACTATGTTGGGATTGTTGGGTTAAGTAAGTTCAGAAATAATTTTATGTGGACCTCGTCGTTAGCTCACTATTTGAAATAGCACTCTTGGTTTATGACACACTCCTCACATTATGTTATGAGAGAAAATATATCTGGAGGAAGAAGCTTAGATTAGGATCAGTCCTGTATATTTTGGCTCGCTATGGAGGGGTCATATACTTCATGTTCTTCTTAATAATTAACATTTTCATCCCAAATCTATCCATGAAGGTGAGTAGTTCTATGCCATGGAACACAAAGAATTCACGCTCATACGGGTCTAGTAAGACTCTCATGATGTTTAACACAGAATCTAATGTCAACACAGTGCATGTAATGATTTTGTTTACTTTATTGATAGTATTGTTTTTCTACCCCTTCTTGGAATCCAAGGTGACCACGGCTCTAATTTCCCATTCGCAAATTTATTTATCTATTCTACCAGGGCTTTTAATGGCACGGGCATATGCCGTCTCGAAGCTTAAGCGACTGACTGCTTCGGTGCTTGGTCTTTTACTTATTGGAACTCTTGTGTGTTACTTGGTTTGTGTTGCATGCTCTCACTTTGTGATGGCTAATAAAACTTGATCTGTACTGCATAGTTTGTTGCAAAAATAAACAATTGTGCACCAACTGAGATGGACCAGAACAAGCTTAGATTGTGAGTTATGTTGGTTGTATTCCTTCAAATCACTTGTCTATTCACATGATTTTCAGAAGTGAAGCTTCCTTTGTTTCAATTCTGTTGTATGCTTATGCATTCTCTAGTTAAAACTTTCGATGAAACGTTGCTTATCCTTTTCGACACAGTTGTCGTTGCAGTGACGCTTTCCAATTCACTGGGACACTTGAGGGAGTTGAGAGAGTTGAGAGAATCGGACACCAAGTCCCTAACTCAGCTTTTCGTTCAGCAAAGTATGTTTCTCAGTGGTATAATACATTGTGGCTAATTATTATAAAGGTGTGCTACGATATGGGTATCTAATTTTTAATTCTTATTCCAAATCCGCATCTAATCCACAGTCAGGTTCATGCTCACAGTAACCTTAACAACAGCCATACTAAACAGGGTATTTCTCAATAAAATCTTGCATAAAGTTGGCTGAGTAGTGATTTTGACAGGCCTTAAGAGTAAATGATTCATTGGATATAACTGGTGGAGATAACGAATTAATAACTGTCAATAGCCTACCCTTGGCAACATTCTTGCTCCTCTGCAGGACAGGTAAGAGCCTTGAAATACGACTATTTGTGTTACTTGACTGATACCTCATATAGCCTGTCTATCATTATCATTTGTCGAATTCATTTGGACCTCCAAGAGAAGCATTCCCATCCTAATGGCACCACCCACTCTTCCCCTCATCCCATTGGCAGCTTCCATGCAGCTACACGACAGATGCATAATGCCATTATGGACGAATTTGGTGACCAGAACATCACCGAGGCAATTGATACTGGATTCCCCTCATCGAATGAAATTGAGCTCGAGGATCTCCCTGCTTCCAATACAGACCAGATTGACCTCGATGAGTATCCATGGGCCGGGAGGAGTTTGGGAGAGATAGAGAACATGGCTCTAGTGAGATCGCAAAATTTGGGTAAGCTTTATTCATTATTTCAGCTGTGGTAGGTTGTGTAGATTAATCTGAGACTTTTAATCTGTAGATTAATCTGAGACTTTTAATCTGTAGATTAATCTGAGACTCTTAATCTCTTGGTTGATGTGACTACAGATATTTAAATATAGATAGAGGTCAAAGAAAATAAGGGAAAAGTTTTGGGGAAAATCAATTTGTTATTTTATTATTGTAATACATGCTTTATTATATAGTAAATTCCACTGTGCACGTGCCTTCCCGGAGACGCGTTGGTATTGACGCGTCAATAGCGACGCGCATGTGACCATCCATGTGACGCAGCTACGATGCGTGCGTGACACAATGCAGCGGCTGGTTCCAACAGGTTGTTCCAGTCCTTTGTGATGATTCAATTTTGTTTGCAGATGCCGCTGAAACAATATAGAGATTGAAAAGGACATCGACGTTCGTATATTGGGGAATCATATGATAGTATTCACTGGGAGCTGAGGATATGGTCCTAGAATATATATAATTATGATTGTTCCAACTGATCATTTGGTGTAGATGGTTGTTTGTGATTACACTGTGATTACTGCAATTTATACTAAAGAAGTCACCCAATTTTATCTTATATAGGCTCTTAAGGCAAGCAATTAGTCCGAGAGGTTAATAAATACAAAAATAAGCTAACATATGCTAAATGTTCTTACGGACTCACTCCAGCCTCAGCTGGAGTAACAGGAAGAGCCAGAGGCTTGTAATTCAACCAAGACGCCAAGTTGCACATTGTTGTAAATGTGAGCTTTTTCACCCGAAGCAGTAACGCCACGCCGTCAGCATGACGCGCTAGATAGCTTTTCGATTGTTTTCGCTACCGCGACATTTATAAGCCTACAGTCCCGTTTTGTACTTCCAAACATCAATTTCGGTCCTCTTTCAGGTTGGTCGCTGTGCAATGCGCGCGGAATTTCTGACACCCCATTTTACAATACATAGTTAAGTCATTCCTGTGGCTATCTCCAGCTCTCCATCAGCCTTCGTGGAGATTTTCCTCCTCCACAACCTCACACGCACACTCATATCGAGGATATATCACCATGAAATTGAGGTCTCGAGGATAACCGCGCCATCGAGGCTATTACATTAAAACATCAAGATATCTTAATGTGAACCCCAAAGATGCCAATCTGAAATATAAACCAAATATTCTGCGCTACTCATTTGACAGTTTTCCCCAGGATATGAAATGGAAGGGCTTCCAAACTATGTATACTCCTAGTACGAGAACGGATCCATATCTTTCATTCAAGCTATTGTTCTCAGAATCTCAAGATTCGTCTGAGCTGAAATCTCAATACTCAGAGGCTTTATCACGGTCGGGGCCTTCCATTATTCAAGTCTCATGGCCAAAATAACAGTGAGTAGCATTTGTGTTGTCACCACCTGATATATTACTCCCCGCGAATGATATTGGCAATCGCTTAGGATATGGAGGAGAGTATAAAGAAGGAAAATGAATTAAATTAAATTCAATCAAGGTTGAAGTGTCACTATCACGCCCGAGGATGAGCTCACTCAATACCTTTCCCCGACTCACGATCACACAATTTGTCGCCTCCTCGTCTAGCCCACAACTAAAGCTAAGAAATAGAGCCGATCACGATCCATTGGCACCAATCTTCACGGGAGAATTCTGACAATTTTCGACCATGACATTCTTACAGATCGGTATCATGATATTGCAACGGATCCCGAGAGAAGCCAGCACCCAAGCATTATGTTGATGTCTGGTTGAGAAATGACATGGTCGAGGACAATGTTGGGGGCATGCAAGTACAGGTTTTCAAATTTGAAGTTCAAGCGTCACCCGGGTGCGTATTGACCATTATATTTTATGAGAAAATTGGTGGGAGTGGTGCTCTTTTACCTGCCATTGAAGAACACATTCTCACAATGCCAGAGCTAGGTAAAGCAAGACAAGGTTATATTTAAAAGATGTCCTGTAGATCAGGACAAAGAAAACATAAGTGTTCGTATCGACAGGGTCGTAATCATAGGATAATGACGACCAACAAGCTGAGGTGGGGGCAGTGTTGAGGATAGCGAGCGATCATCATGTAATATCTTTCTTTTTATCCTAACTCTGGTTGGGTAGATTAGTCATGACAGGTGTACAAGTGTCTCATTCCCTTGAGACGTATGTGAGGTAATGTATGGACAGTGTGGGAGATATGGATTAGAAAGAAGGTTCGTTGAGAAACATAAGCTATATCTCATGTGGGGTGGCTATTGAATGTTGAATGTTAGACATTAAAGCAGGAACTGTATATGACAAGATTAAGGGCCTGGAGTGTAGAGTAAAGATTTATAGAGACTTTTCTGTCAATTTAGGAAGACCACACCAATAAACTTGAATTTCCCTCATTTAGGACTGATAGACAAAAGCAAAGTGTGATTCCAATTTGTTTTTACAGTACATGATCTATATTAAAAACTTAGGAAGTTTCAAAGTGCTATTCCGTCTCCACCTCATTAGCGACATAACCCTGAAATTAGGGTCGGTATGAAAGGTGCAATCTATTGTTTCATGCGTACTTCCCCGTTGACCCCACGCTTCACCCACCTGGCACCAGAAAAATGGCGAGATCGACGACAACGTTACCAAATTGCTCCTGCAAACTCGGGTCCATAGTACATACAATTCCCTACACTCATCGCACTCACAAGTCGACCGACTCTACTAATTCCCCGCCTGCGACGGCCGCTACGATTCCCCGCACTCACAAGTCGACCGCCTTCACGTTGCGCAGTTAATTGCTCCGCGCACATTGAAAAGCGTATTCTCTCTTTCTTGACCCAATAGGTATGCACCCACCTGATACATATCGGTCAACCACCGCTGTGCACTACAATGCCGACACACAATCGAGTGTAACTCACCGTTAACCGACATGTTTTGACAAACGCATATCGTCGCCGCTGCCGCCATCGCTTGCGCATATATGGTGTGAGTTCTGCCATGTCCCAAGGCTGCGGGAATCGATTATGAGACTCACCGTTAACCACCACGCAGGTTATTACACACGGACAACTCACTTTGTCAATTGTCAAACCCACGCTTGCATGTCACTGCGACCCCTGATTCTCAACAAAAAGTGGCACATCAGACGGTGCGAGAAACTTGAACAGCCTATTACCAACGAACCACTGACGCTCAATCGGTAGGCATGGAAACAAACCAGTGTGCACTGGTCAATTTAAACCATCTCATCCTAGTGGTTTGTGATAGCATTCTGACAGAGTAAATTAAACGACTGTTTCATCAATCGGTGGGCACACGACCACGTTGGTTGTCCATGGCAAGATTTTCTCGATAGTAAGCTCAACCGAGAACATACCGT
>QLPI01021439.1:0-14866 GCA_003314275.1 Chroogomphus rutilus
GCTGTGCCCTCCCGCCTGAAGGGCAGGGCACAGCTAGTCTATAATATAAAGTTCAGTTGTGGCGCTTGTGGGTGTTTTTAGATAAGCTAATTGGTCAGCATTTATATAAGCCATTCCCATGATGCCAATTATTTGAAACTGCCCAGTCATGTGACTGGTTCAAACAGCCGTGTCTCTGTCACGTCTCTCTTCTTCCCCCTACCATCCACCCCACCTGGTGTACACCAGTGCACCCCACATCCTGACTGCCTGACACTCAGGACGTGTGGTGCGTTGGTGTCGCCGCATGGTGCATGGTGGAGGAATGTCCTCAGCTTGCAGTGGGTGCATAACACAAACATGCAGCGTGCCCAGCACAGGCCATGGTCTCTCCTCCTACCATGGCTCTGTTCCCAACAACATGCATGACCTGGCGGCACAAATGCACCCTACCTCCTAACACCCCCAGGGCAGAGGTGCGGTGCGCAGCTGTCATCGCATCGTGCATCATTGAGGAAAAGCCTTGGCATGCAGTGGGTGCACAACACGAACATGTACTGCACCCAGCACATGCCGACATCTTTTCTCTGACCATGGCCATGCTCCTGACCACATGAATAACACGGTCACACCAACGCACCCCACCTCCTGACAGCCCCACACATATCTCTATATATAAAAAGTTAAGGGGAGACTGCTGTGGATGGAATTGGTCAGCTAATATGGTAAGCTTGCTCAGCTGCATCGTGCATCATAAAGGAAAGCCCTCGGCATGTGCTGGACATGCTGGATGCCTGGCGGGGCTCGCCGAGTCGACATTCTTAAAGTCGAGTGAGCCGAATGGGGGGAGCGTGGGGAGGATGCGTATGGTGTGGCTGAGATACGCGGCGCAGAGTGCATTTGAGGCACACTTCAAAATGGCCAGAGCGGTGTGAAGACTGAAACCCTTACAGGATATATCCCAAGTCACTTGGATGCCTTTCCTCTCCATAAGCAAAAGTAAGCCCTCAAGGGTATTCTCCATCTGCAATGGTCGAGCGAGGGCTGAACCTCTCACAGGTTGAATTTTAGGTCGTGTGGTTGTCTGATCAAGAAAGTAAGTCTCAAGTTTCTGATCCTCCGCTTGCGATTGCTGAAGCGAGGTGGATCTGAAACTCTAACAGGTTGAATCTTAAGTCGCTTGGATGCCTGTCAACAAAAGTAAGTCTCAAGCTCAATGACCCAGCCCACAGATAACCCAGATACTTATCTCCAGGTCGATCTTACCCACTCTCCTTCCAACTAAGGTATGAATGTCCATCTCCCATCTCTATTTGGGCTGTAGTGGTGTTGATTATCCTGTTTTGGCCTTAAATGTCACCTTGGCATGTACTCACTTGGTCGATGATCTTGAGAGTTCTCGCTGCGATCTTCATTCTGTTTTGATTGGTCTTTGATGGCTCGCTTGCCACTCCCCTGATTGTTTGATTGGTTATGTCCTTGCTTGAGTTTTTGATGGGAATCTCCTTGCAGTGGTGACACAGCTATGATTTCCACTTTGGCGGGTCTGTGCAACCTGAAGGGCGGCAAACCCCCCCCCCCCCCGTCGCAGCACTCAAACCCAGCCCTGCTCTAACAGTACCAGAGATGATCAGCATGTCCGATGCAAGCCAGCGCCACGAAGTGCACGGACTGTGTATTGGTCGTGGACGAGGAGGACCTGTGCGGCATTTTCACAGCTAAGGATCTGGCATATCAGGTACTTTGTTTACATGTAACTCCCAGATGCCACAACCTTTTTCGATGGACTTCGGTCTCGAGCAGCTTGAGCTGGCTATAGCAGTTGAGGGCCAGGATCCCCGGACGAGTCAAGTCGCCACGGAGGATGACACCTCGGAAGAAGATCAGTTGATCCATACTTCTGTCAGCATGTACTGGGAGAACGAGGACCACAGGGAGCCACCTGCGGTCATGTGTACTACACACCATGTGCAAAGTCGGCGTCGTTCCTTCCCCCACTACCCATTCTACCCGGTGCACACCCGCTCATTGCACCTCCCAACATTCCCACGTGTGGGGCTGTTGGGACGTGCAGTGCCCTGGTGTCACTGTGTCCTGCCTGAGGTCACGTGCAAAGTTGGCATTGGTGAACCTTTCCCACTTCGAGATTCACCATGTCATCGGTAAAGCGCATGCGTCCCTCTATATCATAAGGCAATATAGGAAATATGTATGTCCTTTCATGAATTCTCTGGCATGCCATAAATTTACACTGGTGCAGGTGTTTCCAGATGCGGTGCTGCAGTTTGGGAACGATGCGTCCACTACCCACTATTCCCCACGCACCTGACACAGTGCACATCTGTGTACCCCAATCACCATACAATGGACCCTCGACTTCGCTCCCAAATCAAACCCTTATATTATCATGTGAGTATTCTTTGATATCAAATAATGTGATACCGTTGCAAGAACACACATATACCCGATGAGTACACATGTATCAGGAATTTTGACTGCAATCACGCCTTTGCGATAAACTTAAGTTCTCTTCCGATGGCATAAAATATAACATCAAACAACCTTCAAGGGATAATGTAAGCGTTGTCAATTCAAAATATGAAGAACCATTAAATTCATCACATACATATTTTTTAGGGTTCTCGACTATCCAATCACCCCTTTGTGGTAAACTCGAGTTCTTTTCCGACAGTATAACATTTGATATCAAAGAATGCTCAAGGATAATATAAGTATTCACAAATCCAATCCTTATATTATCATGTGAGTGTTCTTTGGTGTCAAATTGTAGACTGTTGCAAGAATACACATAATACCTGACCAGTTGAATCATATTTTGAATAACCAACATTTATATTATCCTTGAGGGTTCATTGATGTTGAGTTTTAGGCAGTCGGATGATCTCCATCAGCTTTCACAATACTGATGATGAACCCAGTACCTTGGATTACTTACATGCTTTGAACATCATTTCATCTGGTGGCAACAATTCTTGCAAAAGGCTGCTGCCAGGCAAGGCTGCTGTGATAAATATGGGATTCCCACTGATATATCTCTCTCTATGTGAGAGGGAGGGTAGCAGTGGGGTTGGTTTTTTTTTTTAGTTGGAGCAACAATATGTACATATATACATATAGATGTATTTATTTTTCAATAAGTTTAAATTTATCTTTACAAAAAGAAAAATGGTATTCCACAAGTGTGATTAATTTTTGATATTATATATTATAGTAAGTAGTGGGACTGTTGGGGTTTCAGCTGGGGTCTCGGCTTGCCTTGGGTCTCGGCTTGCCTTGGGTCTCGGCTTGCCTTGGGTCTCGGCTTGCCTTGGGTCTCGGCTTGCCTTGGGTCTCGGCTTGCCTTGGGTCTCGGCTTGCCTTGGGTCTCAGCTTTCTTAGGCTCTGCTAGGCTTTAGCTGGGCTCTGCTAGGCTGGCTGGCTCCTCCGCCCGGAGGATGGGGGGTGGCTCGTCCTTAGCCACAACCCTATTATTTTATATTTAGTCACTTTCTATAATCTTATTCTTGGCCACATTCCTATTATCTTATTTTGATTGTTCTATTCTCATTTACATTCCTTTATTCTATTCTTGATCATTGTGGACAATACCTCCACATGCTCTTCATACCTTATTGTTCTCAATTCCTTATGCCACCCTGGTTCCACATCTTGCTTCTTAACCTATATAAGCAGCACATGTATGTACAGTAGATAGTTCTTCATTCTGAATATCGACTAGGTTTATGCCTTCTTGTCTTCCCTTCTCCTATCTGAAGTTCCTTACTTGGGCCAACACTCTCAGCACTCTCCCAGAGATCTTGTCTGTTCCAAATTAGTGGCACATACAGAAAGTAGGGTGCAATGCACGAGTATGTTAAAGCCAAGCCACTTCAATCCATCTGCAGGACTTGGCTGATTCCCACCAGCATCATGAAGTTGGCATCATTGCAATAGTACACGGCCCATGCATTGTTGGCATCCTTGGTGCCTGACAGAAATAGACTGCATCTCCTATTGAATATGACTGAGTGTAGATTGGATGGGATCTTCTCCTGAGTGAGCCATGTGCTGAAGGGGTATGTGTTATGGCCCATGCTGCCAAACAAACCCACATTAAACCCCACAACCACCCGCGCCATTTCTGGGACTTTTCTGATCGCTCAAAGACTGAATAACTGATTTCCAAATGTCCAATACATATTCCGAGGTTCCACACTTCCAAACCTCCGAAGACTCCTAAGTCAAGGTTCCGCTCCTTTGATAGACGACACGCAGGATCATCTCGTACCTCACTCCTTGTTCTTCGTTTTATATTGCCCCTTGTACTCTCTTCCCCCCTTGTCTTTACTTGGTAAAAGATAGTACAAGAACTAGATACATGTATATAAGCCACCAGTCGACTGGACTATTTGCCAGTATGAATATCGACTTAATACTGCATCGTAGTTTCCGATTAAGTTCCGGTAAACTTTCCGAATTTCCAAAATTAGGGACAGATGATTGAGGAGGGTGCAACACATAAGTTGAAGCCAAGTCCCTGCGACCGCAAACCACTCGTACCACCCTATACCATGAACAGTCCCAAGACCCCTGGCATTCCCAACTTCCATTCGCTCCGATTCCGATCCCAATTCCAATCCTTTACCCCCCACCCTCGGAATATGAACTCCCCCTTTGGAACCCTTTCAGAACCCTCCGAAAACCCTTCCGGAAGTCTCTAGTTAAGCGCCGACATGCAGATTTAACAGTATGCAAAGATAATGATATGATAGTAGTTCTGCCTAGATGTGTGTGTCCTGGGTGTTGTAGTATTGTATGGGAATGACCTCTGAAGAAGACATAATGATATATTAGGAGTTTGAAGATTGTAGTACTGAATAGAATGGTTGGCCGTGTGATGTGACAACAGTGAAGGTGATATGGATTGAGTGCCATCAGAGCTGATAAGGGGAAACAAAAGGAGGTGCCTGAAGCAAGTGGCTCAGGAGTGCAGAAGGAGAAGGGTACCAAAAGTAAAGGGAGTAATGCCCTAAAGATAATTCATGTCTTTTTTTTTTTATGCTTGTTTACTGATTTTCTTCTAGGTCAAAGACCACTGAGGAGGCCAGTGAAACCAAGGGTCTACCATGCCAAATGTCCTGCAGGTGGAAGGAATCCTTGTGGGGTGTATATATGCACTCTACCCATGGAGAGAGGTCAATCACAATTTTTTTTGGTGATTTTAATGTCAATCTGTGTACTTTTTACCTTTATAATTTTGCTCGTTTTTCTGTATTTTTATCTTCATTTTTGAGCAAGTTATTGCTATTATTTAATGTATGATACTTATATATATATATGGATTTGCTTCCAGTTGACATGACCTATATGGCTGGCTCCTTAGGAAGGGACCAGCAGGTTGGCCCCTCACTATGCTAGTACTTAGGGGCTGGTTTATAGCTATATTTGGGTAAAACACCACTAGCATATGTACTCCTCCTCAATGGTTGACATTCACTGAGGAGGTGAGCCTAATGTATTATTTAATGTAATTTTAGTAATAACTTCTTTCTTTTCCACTGTAGAAAAATACTTTAATTTGCCTAAATAATTCTCAAACTACTGTTGCAAGTTGCTCATTTACCTACAATCATGTCACATTCCCAAGGCAGGCATGGTGAGTACAAATCATGTATGGTGAAATGAAACCTGGTGGCTGAAAGAAAGAGGAGTCAGGAGGAAATAGAGGATTTGGATGAGGCAGCAAAGTGAGTGGGAGTGGGGCCCTGGGTAAAGAGGGTGAAGTTTGCAGGTATTTAGCCTACTATTGAGATACCAGCAGTACAGGTGCCTTTGTGAGTGAGCATGGTCCTAAACTGGCTTATGAGTGCTTAGAGGCACAAAATTGTCTCCAGCAGGAGACAAGTTAGCTCCTTAGGTATATTGCAAATGCCCAGGTGGCATGGAGAGTCTTGGTCAGAGACTTACTCATCCAGTGCTAATGACTGAGAGGAGGATTTGGGTCAGGTCAGTTCAGAGGCTGGGTTGATGAGGGTTCAGAGAGGTTTGGGAGAGAAAGGAGGTGAAAAGGGGCTAAAAGAGCATGAAGAGGAAGTGGAGACTAATGAAGAAACAATACAGGAGTAAATAAAGTTTTTTTTTGTATATTTTTTTTGCTCTTTTATTTTTCTTTTAATAAAATTCAGTTAAAACCAAACAAGCCAAAGTAAGAAAGAAAGAACAGAAACAGAGATAGGGAAACAGAGTGTCAAGAAAATGACAAGTGTGATGTACTGAGGATTGGGTGTCTCAGTTCAGGTGAAACAAACACAGAGAGAAATGATCAAACTGAAAAATGAATAAAATGAGACTGAGGTGGGTACTTGGAAGCAGATTGGAAGACATAGAATAGAAACCTGTACATAGAGTGCCCATTAATAACTAATAAAAGAGACCATGCAAGGGCAAAGAAATATGGGAACCAGATTAGGATTAAGGGGACCATGTGTGAACCTTATAGCTAGAGGGCAGTATTATTCTGAACATTCATATCTTTTCTGTTGTTTCATCTTTTCTAATGCCCAAGACTGCAACCATATTTTAGCATGGAAATTTACAGTCAAGGTATATATAGTGTATATTTCACTTTCTGACACTTCAGTCTTTATTGCAAAGGACTGAAGTGAGTATGTTTAGTCTTAGACACACCTTGACATAGGCTTACCTTCTTCACCTAGCCATAACTGTTTAGGTAGATCTCACACAATGTCAGAGTCTTTATTGTAAAGGACTGAACCATAACTGTTTAGTTATAACACCATGGTCCTGGTTTAGCAAGGTAGGCAGAGTGGAATTCCATGACATTCTTGGACATATGACCAAGTGTGGTAACAAGTAACCAAGATTTTGCATCATCAGTGCCTTCATTACCAGCCCAGAAAACCAGAGAGAGGAGTTTACAGGATCTTTGGTGTCAGTCTAACTTTGAGTTAAGGATTTTGGCTATCTTGTACTTGATTTCACCATTAATTTCAACAGGTAGAGGAGAAAGCTAGACTGAGTTGGGTATGGAATTGGGAGTCACAGGTTCAAGAATTGAGACATGGAAGACTAGATGAACTGCCTGCATTTTATTAGGCAACTGAAGAGTGTAACCAACTTGAGCAAGAACCTTGAAAGGGCTGAGATACTTTTCTGCCAGCTTCTTAGAAGGCCAAGTGGTGCAGAATAATTGTGCTTTGACAAATGCTGAGGATTCAATCACAAACTTGAGAGCAGGGAGCTTTTGGGCATCAGCCAAGATTAATACTAATATTGAGGATGACTAATTTGTTCTTTGATCTCAAATCCAATCCTTATATTATCATGTAAGTTTTCTTTGGTTTCAAATTGTAAACCATTGCAATAATACACATGTATATATATATATCCGACCAGTTGAACCATATTTTGAATTACCAACATTTATATTATCCTTGAGGGTTCATTGATGTGGAGTTTTAGACAGTTGGAAGATCTCCATCAACTTTTACAATACTAATGATGAACCCAGTACCTTGGATCACTTACATGCTTTGAAGACCATTTCATCTGGTGGCCACTGTTCTTGCAAAAGACTGCTGTGATAAATATGTGATTCCTACTGATATATCTCTATTGTGTGAGAGGGATGGTAGCAGAGAGGTTGTTTTTTTATGGTTGGAGCAACAATATGTACATGTATACTTTTAAATCCATATGTCAGGAGCTTATTATAAATCATACCAAGGGGATTCCATACATTTCCAAAGGATTCTGCAGAAGGGTAGAAGTTCCTGAGACATAGGGGGTCAAGGGGTCATAAGGTTGAGGACAGAAACAGTAGGGTTGAAGGGCAGATGGTGAAGTGCCAGGACTTAGGGGGGTGGTTGGTCACAGTGTTGGACTGGTACAACTAGTCGTTTGGATGTTCAAAGTCAGAGGGACTTGGCTTCAACTTATGTGTTTGTCAAGTACACGTACCGAGGATCCAGTAACTCGGCGGTACTGACTAAAATACTCCATTAGTAACCAAGTACAAGTCACTCGACGAAGTTGTTCTCGGCTCAACGCACATATCGGTCACATTCCTCATTCCCATCCCACGCCTACTCCTCACCCCTTGGTCCGTTCACCTCGGAACTTCCTGTCCTTGTATTATCCTCGGACACAACCCCATTGTTTTATACTCGGCCACTCCCTATTGTCCCATCTTGAGTCACGACCCTATTGTCCTGTCTTTTATTGTTCTATCCCCGCTTTGCATTCCTTGTTCTAATTTTGTTCGTTGTAGACAACGACCACATGCTCTGCATATCTTGTTGTCCCACATTCCTTATTCCACATGTTGCTTCTTAAACCTATATAAGTAGGACATGGATGTACATACTTCCTCATTCTGGGTATCGACTAGGCTTAGGCCCTTCTACCTTCTTCTCTTCTGTTAAGTCCTCGACTCGGGCCGGCATCCTCAGCATCCCCCCGAGTATCTGTCTGTTGCAAATACAGTGGCACGCACGGCAAGTAGGGTGCAACGCACGAGTACGTTGAAGCCAACACCACTACTCTTGGCCTGCAGGACTTGGCCATAGTCTGCCTGACCTTGCGCCAACACCCCTGGGCAGTACCAAAGCCCGTCAGTACCTGAAGCTTGACAGTGTTGCACCCTCCTCAATTGTCTGTCCCTAATTTTGGAAAGTTGGAAATGCATGAGAATTAAGTCAGAAGTAATCCAGAAACTAAGTTGGAACCAGGATACAAATTAAGTCAATATTCATCTGGTGAATAGTCCAGTTGACTCGGGATTATATATATGTAACTACTCCTTGTATTTTCTACTGACCAGTCTAAAGACAAGGGGAGGGAGGAGGTACAAGGGGTCAATAGAACGAGATTGAAGAAGGGAGCAATGTTAAATCTACATGTCGGCACTTAGCTAGAGGCTTCTGGAAGGGTTTCCGGAGGGTTCTGAGTGGTTTCCGAAGGGGGGTTCGTACTCTGGAGATGGAGGGACTAAAGGTCGCAGGTTCATGGTCGGAATTGGAATGGGGATGGAAAGATGGAAGCGCTGGAGGTCTTAGGACTGTTCACGGTATAGGCAGTATGAGTGGTTCGAGGTCACAGGGACTTGGCTTCAACTTATGTGTTGTACCCTCCTCGATCATCTGTCCCTAATTTTGGAAAGTCGGAAAGTTTACCAGAACTGAATCGGAAACTACGATGCAGAATTAAGTCAATATCTGTACTGGCAAATAGTCCAGTCAACTGGTGACTTATATACATGTATCTAGTCTTGTACTATCTTTTGCCGAGTAAAGACAAGGGGGGAAGAGAGTACAAGGGGCAATATAGAACGAAAAACAAGCTGTGTGTTGTTTATCAAAGGAGCAGAACTTTGGCTTTGGAATCTTCAGAGGTTTGGAAACATAGAACCTTGGGTGGGTGCAACAGATTTGTAGAAAGTGATTGTTCCAGACTTTTAACCGTTGGAAAGTCCTGGAAAGGTGCAGGTGGTTGTGGGGGCTGGTATGGGTTTATTGAGAGCATGGGCCATAACAAGCAAGGTACATGGTGATCCCTTGAGATACCTGCCACAGGGCTAGAATCACAGTTGCAGAATCACAGGCCTTTGGGATTTTGGAACTGCAGGTTTGATAGAGTAATTGCATGAAGGTTGGTCGGAGGTCCATTCTTGAATGATTGCAGCTGGAAAATCCCCTGGGAATGGCATTGGTCATTAATTAGATTGGTCTGGGGCATAGACCATAACATATACATAGAGATGTATTTATTTTTTAATAAGTTTAAATTTATCTTTGCAAAAAGAAAAATAGTATTCTACAAGTGTGATTAATTTTTGATATTATATATTATAGTGAGTAGTGGGGCTGTTGGGGTTTCAGCTGGGCCTCGGTTGGGCTCTGGGGATTTGGCTAGGCTTTGGCTGGGCTCTGGGGCTTTGGCTGGGGTCTGGTTAGGTTTTGGCTCTTCAGCTGGGCTGGGCTGGCTAGGCTGTAGTAGAGCCACCTGGCTGCTTCTGCCCAGAGGGTGGGGGGCTGCTTGTATCAGTTAAATTACAACTACATGACTGAATCATCATTATCTAGATCACAATAGGTTATGGGCTTCCTATCCACACTTTAAAAAAGAAATAACAAATTTTATAGCATGGAGGAATTTGTTGTAAAAATAGAGTACACTTGACACAACATCAGAGTAACTGCCTATTGTTCTTTGTTGTTCTCCTGATTAGTCACAATCTGTGCCTGAACTAAAGACTATAAGTAGTTTACATTTATTATCTGCACTTCTTCAGCTCTTATGCTGAACTCACATGTCGCAGGTATAGTAGTCAATATACACTAGCTCTTATGCTGAACTCACATGTCACAGGCTTACTCTGCCAATAGAGTTGCCTTTACAATAGGTTATGGGCCCCACCTGAATGCTCACCCAGCTTGAATGCTGGATACATAGCCTACTCAACACCTTGTTCAGTCCATGCTCACCTCCATCCCATGCTGTGTCCAACACCTTACAGGTCTCTCACTTCAGTTGAGAAGTTTGACAGGACCAAACTGGGAGGACTGGCTCCACTAGCACATGGATGGCACATGGCGAGGAACACCGAGTTTTGATCGCTTGTAAATGGCGCAGGCACAGTACTTGCACTTGCTGCATTTGCCTCTGTTCCTTTGTCACCCACTCTCCAAGCCCTTCTCTGGGTGACCTATTCGGAGAGTGTGCAACTCTACGTTGTAAACTTTGCCCATCAGTTCGACACCACTGGGCTTTCACCAATGGGTTCACCACCCCAACCACATATTCGACGGGGTTTTCCACACATGTCCAAATTGTATCAACCACCAGAGTCATCGGCTCCTCGTAGGCAATGCTAGTCTAACAAATGCCGTGCTAGATATCGTGCCAGCCTGCCTCCTGCTCTCCATTGGAGCACACCATCACCCTCTGTGTGTGCCACTGCTGCACCATACCCATACCATGGTCCACTCTTGCCATCGCTCACTCCTACCGTGTCCTCGACGCACAGTGCAGTCGCCACCTGCCCCCATGGCATCTGATGCCAATGGCAGACATGTTGTTGCCGACATCAAGTAGTGGTGTCCCATGCCAAAGCCAGTGCAGTGAGGAGCGTGAGTGGGCAAATGCGCAAGACAACAAGCAGGACCGGGACAATAACGCAGATGCACACTCAGACAATGCCCTGTGTACACATTGCCAGCGCACACCCGAGTCCTCAATCACACCCTCCATGAAGAGACATGAGCAATGCCTTCAGCAGGGATGACCCACTCCTTTCTATCGACTCTACGCCCCTCCGTGCCCCACCCCAAGACTGGGTCACTGGGATTTTTGGCACCACATGGGCCTCACACCCATCATCTAAATTCCTGTTCTGGGAGCAGACCACTCGCCTCCTTATCTGAGGTGGTCCCATTCACATCACAGGTAGTCACAAACATGTCGCCCAACTTTGCTCTAGCTTGTTCCACCTCCCTGATCTTCTAGAACCCTGGCCGTGCAAACATTACCTCAAACTTGCACTGCGTCAAGGTCTCCACAGCCGCCCAATGCATTGGATTAATTTTGTGATTCACCAAAGAAGAGCATGCAGCAGAGATCATGCAAAGAGATTACAGGTCCAGGACCTGCATGGTGGTTGCATAACCGCCAGCCCAATCCCCAGTACATTTGTCATCAACATTGGAAAAGGCCTCGAAGCTGCCACACGTGGTGCCGTGATTGTAACTTCTTACCACGTCATCTCTCTCCAGCCCACGCTACTCCTTCTCTCGTTTCCAGACATATACAATGCTGGTATACACATCCACAGCACATACATCATGTTCCTGTTGGCCAAAATCAATGCCTCTGCCATACACACTCTTTATCTGATTGTCCCAATCGCAGGGGAGATCTACTAAATGGGCACCTCAGACAGACTTGGACTCATCATCAAATGGGCAACCCCCATAGCATGTACACCAGGCCCAACACCAGTCATACACTGGTTCACCAACTATGTGCAACAACAGCCACACTCAACCGCAGCCATGCTCACTCGCAGCCATGCTTAACTGCAGCCACACTCACTTGCAGCCACACTCAACCACAGCCATGCTCAACTGCAGCCATGCTCAACCACAGCCATGCTCACTTGCAGCCATGCTCAACTGCAGCCACGCTCAACCACAGTTGTACATGCAACAACGGCCACCTGCCATCATTGGGAATACGCCTAGGTTGCCAAATATAACCGGTGACAGACCATTTGTCAACTCACCATGACATGCAAGGGTGACTATGTAGAGCTCACCACAAGCTGCAAGGCTGGCCACTGCCAGCCTGCCACCATGTGACACCTGATACTGACTCACCATGTCAAATGTGACATCAGCTACACAGTTGCTCACAACCACCTGTGACACAGGCCAAAATCTATTTGCTCAGACACGCAAGATCGACAACACAGTGGCTCACAGCGTGATGCTAGCCACATGCCAGCTCGCCTTCTACGTGACACAGACTGTTCATTGACTTGCCATGATGTGCGAGGGAGACTACACAGGAGTTCACAGGCGCAAGGCTGCTCACATAGCAGCTTGCTACTATTAGTGACACAGACCGGACACCAGCTCGCTATGACACACGAGGCTGACCACACGGTGGCTCACTACCACAGACGACATCATCTCACTGACTTGCCATGATACATGTGACACTGGTCACACACCAAGCTTGCCACCATGCGCAATGTCAGCTGCATGTCAACATGCAAGGCTGTAGCTCAGATGTACTGATTCCTCAATTGTGGGGGAGATTTATGAAACACTTGAGTTGCTAGGGCTCTTTCAGTTCATCCTACACACCAGCCCATCATCACAGGTGCGACGTTGGCCACATGCCAATTTGCCACCACACAGGATATCGGCCACATGCCAATTCACCACCACACGCAGCGTCGGCCACATGCCAACTAGGTACTACAGGCATGAGCTCGATTCACACATCAACTTGCCACTGCTTGCTACCACACGCAAAGTATACCAACACCATGAAACACAGCCCCGATGGCTACTTCACGCACAATGAGGTGCTTCTCTGCCTGTCACAACACAACTCATGCTCCCCATGCCCTGCACTCAACATGGCTGAAAACCATGGATATATGCCCTGCAACATGTGTGCCTTCTCCATGTAGGACATTATCTCCGCCATCCGTGCATGCTATAATGTCTTGTAGGTCCTTGTGATCCTCTTTGCCGTCAGCTCTTTCATTATCCTCCACCTGGGGAGCATCGACCAGGATTGGCTCTGTACTCGCATTGTTTGGGTGCCATCACAAGCCTCGTCTCATTGTTCTTGCCATGCATCATTGCACCAACACCCGCATCGCTCACTCACCACACATCGTGCATTGTATACACCACTGCTGCACATCTTCCACGTCACCACATTGCTTTTGCTACACGTCTACATCGTCTCACCATTCTCATCATGCGCCATCTATTTGCACCTTTTGAGCCGTTCTGTCAAGTACATGTACCGAGGACCCGATAACTCGGCGGTACCGACTAAAATACTCCATTAATAACCAAGCACGGACCATTCAATGAGTCGTTCTCGGCCAGACGCACATATCGGTTATACCCCTCATTCCTACGCCCACTCCTCACTCCTCGGTCCGCCTCACCTCGGCACTTCCTGCCCTTGTGTTATCTTCGGTTATGGCCTTGTTTTACAATCGGGCATTTCCTATTGTGCTAGGACACGTCCTATTATTCTGTCCTTCATTGTTCTATTTCCACCCTACATCTCTTATTCTAATTTTACTCGTTGTGGACAATAACCACATGCGTTGCATACCTTGTTGTCCCACATTCCTTATTCCACATGTCACTTCTTAACCTATATAAGTAGGACATGGATGTACATACTTCTTCATTCTGGGTATCAACTAGGCTTAGGCCCTTCTACCTTCTTCTCTTCTATTAAGTCCTCGACTCAGGCCGGCATCTCCAGCATCCCCCTGAGTATCTGTCTGTTGCAAATACAGTGGCACGCACGGCAAGTAGGGCACAACGCACGAGTACGTTGAAGTCAACGCCACTACTCTTGGCCTGCAGGACTTGGCCATAGTCCGCCCGACCTTTCGACAACACCCCTCGGCAGTACCGAAGTCCGTCAGAATCCGGCGCTTGACACGTTCGCACATCATTCACTCGCATGACGTTTGCACACTGCATGTCAGTACATCTGCTGAGCATAACTCTTCACCTTGTTATGATCACTGGTAGGAGAAGCCAAAATATAGTTGGTGGCAATCGTAGGTCTTGGTGGACTAAGAGGATGCTGATAAGAGATTCTGTTGTTTGGAGTGGTAAACTAGGTTTTTATGGGGTTTCCCGCGCTAGAATATCGGAGAGTCGACACTACAAATAGGAAAATGAGTCCCTGGATTTTACTATGATTTTTATTGTATTTATCGATAGGGAATTTGTTATGCTATTGGTGTTCTACCCTAGACTAAGTCCCGGGTTTCACCTCCACTTAGGCGCCGTTCCGGGGAACCGGTCTGGGCGCCAAAACGCCGGTTGAGCGAATTGTAGTTCTCCCACAAGTGAAATGTAATGGGTAGTGGTGTAGTATAATAATATATAATATGGAGAACCCAACTGTATCCTGGAATTGTTGTACGACGAGTAACTGTGGTTTTAGTTCTAAATAGGAAAGTGCGCTCGGCGCTTAACCTTCCGGTTCAGCGCGAGGCAAAGATATTCGAGTGTAGCCTAAAGGCTAGTGTGATAGGGAAAATATTTCTTGTATCCGTTGTTAACTACTTGTAACTACACTTTGTTTTATACACATG
>QLPI01021444.1:0-13429 GCA_003314275.1 Chroogomphus rutilus
CTCGAGCCGGCATCATTAGCATCCCCTCGAGTACCTGTCTGTGGCAAATACAGTGGCACGCATAGCAAGTAGGGCGCAACGCACGAGTACGTTGAAGCCAACGCCACTACTCTTGGCCTGCAGGACTTGGCCATAGTCCGCCCAACCTTCTCGCCAACGCCCCTCGGCAGTACCAAAGTCCGTCAGTAACCGACACTTGACACCCTCAACCACCTTCCTATGATTCTGTCACAACAATCTAAAGTTCTGCAATCCCAACCCCCCACGATTCCATAACCAAGGTTCCACTCTCACGATAAGTGTCTCGCAAGATCACTGCATACCTCACTCCCTTGTTCTCACTTTTCTATTGACCCCTTGTATTCCCTCCTCCCCTTGTCTTTTAACTGGACAGTAGATAATACAAGGAGTAGCTACATGTATATAACCCCCAGTTGACTAGACTATTCGCCAGTATGAATATTGAATTAATGTTACAATGTGAAGGAATGATGTAATCGTAATTATATGTAAAATCTCCCAAAGGTGAAACAATGGTGAGGTTTAGGGCAGGGTAAGGCTTCAACTTATATGTTGCACCCACCAGATCGCACTGGCCCTAATTTCGGAAAAGTGAGACAGAGAATTAGCTGGTAGAGAATCAAGGTTGATTATCTGACTGAGGACTGAACTACTGAAGTACAAGATCTTTTTTATACTACTTTCAAATCTACTAGGAGTCGAATAGATTCCTATAATAGAATAAGAAAGCCGAGGATCGTGAAAAGTGAGAACGGAAATACTATATCCCAAATAATGATCTCCTCTGTGACATTGGGGAGTAACGTGTCACTCCAATTCCCAATGGAGTTACCCTAAGGAATGTAATAGCAGATCGGATATAAGAGACTGAGCGGAATTGCAAATAAATGAAAGTGGAGCGGAACATAAATGAAAGGATATTAAATGTAAATGAAGAGGAAATGGAATAGCGAGCATATGGAGTGTGACGTAAATGGAATGAATGAATTGACAGGAGCATGTGATGCCAAGACGGATACACGAGGTGTATATAGTCTATGGGCTGAGGGCATATAGTTGAATAGCAAGCAAGAGTGGAGTTGGGCTGAGTGGGCTGAAATGAATAGTCGGGTATGCCGGTGTATGGTTCCTAACACTTAATTTGCATCCTAAGTTTCTGACTTAGTCTCCCTTTCCAAAATTAGGGACAGATGATCGAGGAGAGTGCAACACATAAGTTGAAGCCAAGTCCCTCTGACTTCGAACACCTGAACAACTAGTGGTACAACTTCAACACCACGACCGATTTCCCTAAGTCTCTGGTGCTTCCTTGTCTGCTTTCTGCCTCTTCTATCCTTGTTCTTGACCTTTGACCTTCAACCCCCTAATTGGGAATGGCACGGGTTACCCACGGGTCAAATGTGGGTGACCCACACCCGACCCATGGGAAACCCGAACCTGTCAACCCATGGGTTTTTTCCCATGGGTCAACGGGTGTCGGGTGCACGCTGCACCTGCACGCGTGAGGTGCGTACGGTGCATATGGCACGTATGATGCATACGACATGTACGACATGTACAACGTGTACAGCGTGTACGACACATATGGCACGTACGATGCGTACGACATGTACGACGTGTACAACATGTACAACACGTACAACGTGTACAACACATATGACGTGTACAACATGTACAACATGTACAACACGTACGACATGTATGATACATACAACACATATGACGCATACGACACATACGACGTGTACGACACATATGACGCGTACGACACGTACGATGCATACGACACATATGACGCATATGACATGTACAGCACGTACGATACGTATGACACGTACGGTGCATATGACACGTACGGTGCGTACGACAGGTATGGCACATATGGCGCATACGGTGCATACGACGCGTACAACGTGTACGGTGCATATGGCACGTGCATGTCATCTGTGTCATCTATGTGTACATGCGGCATAGTCATGTCATGTGCGTGTGTGGCACATGCGTGTCATACGTGCACGCATGACACCGCGGGTTGGGCCGGGTTGCGGGTGCTCTCGGCTTGACCCGCACCCGCACCCAAGGACACCCGACCCAGTGACCTGTGCGGGTTGGCCCAACCTGTGCCATTCCCTACCCCCTACATCCTCAGAATATCGACCCCCCCTACAGAACCCTTCGGAAACCTATGGAACCTTTCTGGAAGCATTATATTAAGTGCCTGACATGTGGATTAATACAATGATACCAATGCCAAGATTCAGACAAGGAGGACATTCCCCCTGACCAGCAGCACCTGATCTTTGCTGGCAAGCAGCTTGAGGATGGTTGCACCCTCTCCAATTACAGCATCCAGAAGGAGTCTACCCTTTGCACCAGTGAGCTCATCATCCATTATCATTTGTTAACCCGTGATCAACTCCCTTCCTAGGCCACCTGTGCCACTCAAGGGCAACAAAGTGATAGAAATTGCAGATCATTTCAGGAAGTTGCTTGCTCTTAAGCCCATCAAGTTCACCCTGCAGTCGAGCATCACTCAACCTATGATCACACCAATTTCATTCCTCCCTTCAAAACAGTTGAATTACATGCCATGCCCTTCTCATCCATTCCCATGGAGTATATTGAGAATATGAGCACTGTGCCAGTTCATCACCTTCATGGCAATGTCACAAAATTTGGACAGAGTTTTTGATGTTCACCATAATATGCTCAAATGTCAGGGAGGGGTTGGTAGCTAACCTCAGTTGGTGGGTCACTTATACTCTGTCCCTTATGAACACATGCTTATTGTTCAGAGGTCAGTGATCCTAACTACCAATGGATCAGGTATCTTCTTTTCATATCCAGTGTGTTCCAGGAATGATCATCTCTACCACTGAGGGTCTTCTTTTGACCAAATGAACTAATCAAGGAGATTGTTGTTTTGCTAAAAACCATGCTCTAATTGCTCCAATTGGTGCAACATCCATCGCCCCTGGTGTTATATCCATGATATAACTCCGATATCCCGGACATCCGACATAGGGCCCTACGAAGAGTCCTACTCTGAACCAAGTCCAAACCTACCCTGTCGCCTCCGAGTCCGACCAACATTGATCAACTCGGACCTTGGACATCTTTCCTTTCTTGTCAAACAATAGTCTTATTGTAACACCAAATGTATATTTCTCTTGTAACCCGTTTTTGTTCACCTTATTGTTCTCTTGACCATTCCTAATTAGTTACAATAAGGACTGCATGTATAAATACCTCCAGACTTCTGTACTATACCTTAGTTCGAATATCAACTTAGTATTCCCACTCACTCTCTGAACTCCGAACTTATCTCCTCCGAACCTCCAAAATACAGGACTGATGATTGAGGAGGGCGCAACATACAAGTTGAAGCCAAGTCCTTAAGACTCCGAACACACGACTCGGACCGACTTATGTCAGCTCGTACCAACTTATGTCAGCTTGGACCTGACATGAACTTGGACCATAACACCTGTCCTTTACTGTGAGCCTATCAAAGAATGGTTTGGTGAAAACCACCAGTTTGTCAGTTGTGGTTGGTTCCTGTTAAATCCACATGTCAGGTGCTTAATATAATGCTTCTAGAAAGGTTCCATAGGTTTCCAAAGGGTCCCAAGGTAAGGCAGTGTTAAGGTCCGAGTTTGTGTCATGTCTGAGCTGACGTAAGTTGGTCCAAGTCGTGTGTTCGGAGTCTTAAGGACTTGGCTTCAACTTGTATGTTGCGCCCTCCTCAATCGTCAGTCCTTTATTTTGGAGGTTTGGAGGAGATAAGTTCAGAGTTCAGAGAGTGAGTGGGAATACTAAGTTGATATTCGAACTAAGGTATAGTACAGAAGTCTGGAGGTATTTATACATGCAGTCCTTATTGTAACTAATTAGGAATGGTCAAGAGAACAATAAGGTGAACAAAAATGGGTTACAAGAGAAATATACATTTGGTATTACAATAAGACTATTGTTTGACGAGAAAGGAAAGATGTCTGAGGTCTGAGTTGATCAATGTTGGTCAGACTCAGAGGTGACAGGTAGGTTTGGACTTTGTTCGGAGTAGGACTCTTCGTAGTGCCCTATGTCAGATGTCTGGGATATCAGAGTTATATCACGGATATAACAGTGCCCCCCTGTTAGAACCAAGCCTTGAGGTCCTGGCATCTAACAATGATGGAAGTTACTATGGGAAGATTATGTGGTTAGGCATCGAAGAAAGGTATAAAAGGGGGACCCTTTTCCATAGTAACTCAACCATGTCTTCACCAACTACCCCCATATTAGACAATGAGGCCCTCCTCATGCAACAAATGCGAGAGGCCTCAGAGAAGCTCAAGAAAGTCCGAGCTGAAAAGAAGCATAGGGGTGAGGAGGAGGCCAAAAAGGCCAAAAAGGAGGCCAAGGAAGTGGCCGAAAAAAGGGCCAAAGAGGAGGCTGCTCGCCTGGTTACAGAGGCGGCTGAAAAGAAGGCCAGGGAGGAGGAAGATGAAAGGCTCCGAAAGGAGGCCAAAAGGCCTCAGCAGGAGGTCTCGTCAAAGGTCTCCCAAAGGACAATACAAAGAAAAGCCAATAAGAGCTCCAAGACAATTTCGGAGCTGTCTAGGATAGCAGAAGACACACCCCTGGAAGGGAGCTCCTCAGGGATTGTGACTCGGAAGGCAACCCCAGACTTGGAGGAGGGAGGTTTGGGGTTGACCGAGCATGAAAAAGAGCGTGCCTGCATCTGTGAGAAACAACAGTCGGTCCAAAAGGCCCAAGCTCAAAAGTTGCTAGAAAATGACCAGCTGAGAAAGGCCAGGGCTGACTGTGCCGAGGTGGGTCTTGGACCGATTGAGTCCAGTTGGAGAACGCTAATGAGCCTCTTTCCAGACTTGTATCACCAGACGTCCGAAGGTGGGGTTGGTAGGAGCTCGGAGGTGTGCAGACACTGTGCCCACCAGGGGGACCCCTGTATATGGCCTAGCTTTGGGAAAGGCACTTCATGCCTGATCTGTGGGGTTTGGAAGGTGAAGTGTAGGCCAGACGATGGTGAGGAGATGGACAAGGGCAAGAAGAGGGGTAGGGGTGCTTCAGAGGACGGTGTTGGTCCTCGGTCAAAGAAGAGAAGGGTGGAGGTAGTAATTGAGGGTTTGTCTCAGGGCCCAGACACCTCTGGGGCCGAGTTGAAGGAGGTGATGGAAGAGCTGCGGGGATTGAGGCAGGATGTTCGGGGCATCTAAGAGGAAAACAGGAGGATCGCCGATGCCTTAGTGCACATGAACAACCTCCGAATCATCGAGCAAGCTCGGTGGTTCAATTGGTCCCAGAAGATGGACGATTGGTGGGGGAGTGTCCTGAGGGAGAACTAGAAGGGGAAGGGGAAAGAGTCAGAGAAGGGCAAGGAGATGGAGAAGGGTAAGGGGAAGGAGAAGGAGGATGAAGAGGGTTCAAGAGGTGATGAGTTGGACCAGGAAGATGTGCCAGGTAGCTGGAGTAGGATGTTTTGCATATACATTTTTTTTTTTGAATCTAAATTGAGTGAAAAAGTCTAAGTCAAAGGCAAGGTGAACTGTGCAAGTCCGAGGTGAGGGAGTCTAGGACATCATCAAGGGGCCTGGTTTGTCAGGGTATGCTCGGTGAAAGTCGGAGACCACTTCGGAGGTGTGGCTAAGTTTGTTGGCTGGTAGCCAGGACTTTTTGTCTTCGGTGCCTTTGTATCTGGATCATCGGACTAAGTACTGGAGGGGGCACCTGGGTCTTCTTCCATCAATCTTCGAGTCAAGGATCTCGGAGATCTCATATTTGGGTTCTCCATTAATGACGACTGGGGGTTGGGGTGGGAGAATGCGTTCGGAGAAGGTGTTTGGAGTTGACAGTTCTAGCATGGAGACATGGAAGATGGGGTGGATGGCTCTCATGCTGTTTGGGAGTCGCAGGGTGAAGGAGATGGTTCCTACTTGCACAATGATTTCAAAGGGACCTAGAAACTTCTCTGCTAGTTTTTTAGAAGGTCTCATAGTTCGGATGTTCTCGGACTTAATGAAGACTTTGTCTCCAACTTTGAAGTCTGGAGGAACCGCTTAGTGACGATCTGCAGAGGTTGAGTATTGGATTTGGGCTTTGGATATAGTCTTTCAGAGTTGTTGATGCAGGTCGTCCAAGTTGACTACAAAGTCATGTGCCCAAGAGGAAGCAAGGTCGGTTTGGGGTGAATGTTAAATCCACGTGTCGGTGCTTAGCTAGAGGCTTCTGGAAGGGTTTCCGGAGGGTTCCAAATGGTTTCCGAAGGGGGGTTTGTACTCCGGGGATGGAGGGACTAAAGGTCGTGGGTTTGGGATCAGAATCGGAATAGGGACGGAGAGACAGGAAGCGCCAGGGGTCTTGGAACTATTCACGGTATAGAGCGGTATGAGTGGTTCGAGGTCGCAGGGACTTGGCTTCAACTTATGTGTTGCACCCTCCTCGATTGTCTGTCCCTAATTTTGGTAAGTCGGAAAGTTTACTGGAACTTAATCGGAAACTATGGCCCAGAATTAAGTCGATATTTGTACTGGCGAATAGTCCAGTCGACTGGTGACTTATATACATGTATCTAGTCTTGTACTATCTTTTGCCGAGTAAAGACAAGGGGGGAAGAGAGTACAAGGGGCAATATAAAATGAAGAACAAGGGAGTGAGGTATGCAATGATCCTGCACATCATTTATCAAAGGAGTGGAACCTTGACTTTCGGAATCTTCGGAGGTTTGGAAACACAGAACCTTGGATTGATGCATTGGAATATCGGAAAGCAGTTAATCAGACTTTGAGCGGTCAGAAGGTCCTGGAAACGGTGCGGGTGGTTGTGGGGTTTAATGTGGGTTTATTTGGTGGCATGGGCCATAACAGTGAAAGGTGATGTTCGGATGATAGCCTTATTGGCATAGAAGGAGGAGATTCCTGTCGTTGCATTAGAGGCATTGTTGTATGTGAATTCGGCGATGGGTAATATTTTGGACCAGTTGTTTTGCTGGTAATTGCAATATACTTGGAGGTATTGTTCCAGGGTTTGATTCATGCATTCAGTTTGTCCATCCCCTTTGGGATGATAGCCTGACGTGAAGTGAAGCTTCATGTCCAGAGCTTTGCCGAGGGATCGGAAGAATGAGGAGACAAACTTGGATCCTCGGTCTGAGGTAACATGTGATGGTACTCCTTGTTTTGAGAACACATGTAGGACGAAGAGTTTGGCGAGGGTTAGTGCAGTGATTGTGTCGATGGTGGGGATGAAGAGGGATTGCTTTGTTAGACGGTCTACAATGATGAGGATAGTGTCGTAGCCGTCCAAGGTGGGCAGTTTCTCTATGAAATCCATGGAGATGGAGTTCCATGGTCATTCGGGGATCGGTAGTTGTTTGAGTAGTCTGTAAGGGCGATGTCTCTGTGGCTTAGACCTCATACAAGTGGTGCAAGATTTAATGTAGGACTTAACGGAATCTCAGAGCTCGGGCCAGATGTAGTCTCTTCGTATGAGCTCCAATGTCCGATTCTGACCGAAGTGTCCTGAGATCAGATGGTTGTGTTTGTCTTGTAATACTCGGAGTCAGAGGTTTCCATGATCAGGGACATAAATTCTTTTATCGAGGAGGAGAAGTCTGTCCTCGGAGATGGTCCATCGATCAGTGGGGTTGTCCAATCGGGATGAGGCTGTGGGGTCTTCTCGGAGTGAGGTTCGGATGTCCTTATGGAGTTATTCTACATCCATGATCATCGCAGCTTGCATTACTGGAGAGTACAGGGAGGTGACTCGGAGTGACAATACAAGTTGTTCCATTGTAAAGACTGGTTGGAGGTTGTGTGGATTGATCTTGGTGTAGTCACTTCCTCCCTCTTTAGGGTAGACGTCCCATCATCTAGTCAGTGTATCGGGTTTAGCACCGAGGTGACCGGGTCAGAAGCAGATTACCATGTTGAACTGGGAGAGATATTCAGACCATCAGACCTGCTGATGGGTGAGTAACTTGGTTGTTGAAAAATATTCTAAATTCTTGTGGTCGGTGACAACATTGATAGGATCTGCTGAACCTTCTAGGTAGTGTCTCCAGGTTTTGAAGGCCTCAAAGATGGCCAGTAGTTCTTTGTCATGTATATCATAGTTCAATTCCGGGGGGGTGAAGGTTCGGGAGTGGAAGGCTATTGGGTAGATGTTGTTGTCTGTTGGTGATATGGTGGACAGAATTGCTGTGAGGGCATAGTCTAAGGCATTGGACTCGACAATGAATTGAGATCCAGGGATCCACTGCATCAGAATCGGCGCCATAGTGAATGCCTTCTTGAGCATCTCGAAGGATGTTCTGCAATTCTCAGTAAAATTCCACAGAGTATCTTTTCGTGTCAGACGGGTTAGTGGCACTGTGATGTCGGAGTAGTTGAAGATGAAGCATTGGTAGAAGTTTGCGAATCCAAGGAAAGACTGGATGTCTTTAATCTTTTGGGGTTCCGGCCATTCCTGGATGACTTTGACTTTGTCATCGGCCATGGTCAGGCCCTTCGGAGAGAGGATGTATTCGAGGTACTCCACGGTGTTGGTGTAGAAGAAGCATTTATCTGCTCAGGCATATAGGTGGTTCATTTGGAGGCGTCGGAGGACCTCTTTGATGTGGTTTCTATGTTCTTCTAGATTGTCGGAGTAGATCAAGATGTCATCTAGGTATACTAGTATGGAAAGGTCTAGAAGGTCAGAGAAGATATTGTTCATGAATCGCTGGAAGGTGGCCAGGGAGTTTGTGAGTCTGAAGGGCATCACACTCTATTTGAAAGATCCATAGCGTGTGCGGAAGGCAGTTTTCCATTCGTCGCCTTCTTGGATGCGTACCAGGTGGTACGCATGTCGGAGATCTATCTTGGTGAATATTTGGGCCTTTCGGGGACTATCCAGGAGATGAGAGATTTAGAGGAGTGGGTAGCAATCCTTCTTCATTATCTTATTTAGTCCATGAAAGTCAACGCATAGGCGTAGTGATCCATCTTTCTTTTGGGTGAAGAGGACTGGAGCACCCCTAGGGGAGCATGAGGGTCGTATGAACCCTGTGGATATGTTCTCATCTAAAAACTCTCGGAAGGACTTCAGTTCACTTTCAGAGAGAGAATAGATCGGAACAAATGGGGGTGATGTGCCTTCCTCCAGTTCGATCTTGAGGTCATATGGTCGGTGGGGGGCTAAGGTGTTGGCCCGAGTTTTTCTGAAAACGTCTTTGAACTCCTGGTATTTGCTCAGAACATTACTCAGGTCTATCGGACCTTCTTTGGAGTCGTGGTGGTCGGAGAGGAAGAGCTGGAAGGTTTGTGTACCTTCCATTCTCAATATTCAGGCGAAGGCTGCTGCATTTACTAAGGCAACCTTGGGCACCATGAGCTGGGGATTGAGAGGGGACAGAGTTTTGGATAAGCGTGGAGTCATAGCTGCTGGCTCGGATGGTACCTGGAGATTAGCTATGGTCAGAGAGCCAAACGAGATACTTCCCAATACCCAATCAATCAATGGATTGTAGCGGGTGAGCCAGTTGTATCCGAGGACTGCCGAGCAACTAGAATCCAACGGAGTTACATGGAACATAACGGTGTGTTGCTCCCCTGTCGGGAAGCAAATGCGGAGGTCGATGGCTTTTCAAATCATGGAGTTGGAGGAGCCATTGAAGAGTCATAGCAGAATCAGAGTGATGTCGTAGGTTTGGAGTTGATTCTTTGCAGTGTAGTTGGAGTCCAGGAAGCAATGAGTGGATCCTGAGTCTATTAGTGTGTCAATATAGGTGGTTTTGAGGTTAAGGTGGATGGTCAGAGAGTTCAGACTAGAAAGAGTGGATGTGTTGAGTCTCATCTCCATTGGTGCATCATTGGGTTCAGCACAGCCTCTAACTGATGCTGGAGTCGAAGGGCTGCTTAGATATTTTTTGACTCCGAGGTATCTTCTACTTCAGAGATCATTGCCTCGGTTGTGCTTTCTATGATAGTGGTTGCATGTCCTTTGGCAGTGGCAGAGGTTGACTTGGGACATTCCTTTACTACATGACCGGTTCTTCCACATAACAGGCAGAGGTTGTGGTCGAAATGGCATTGTCGTTCTTGAGGCATGAGCTTGCCGTGTTTGCCGAGTTTTGTGGTCATGTCCAAGGTTGTCTTATTTGGGGTCTGGCTGGGGTTCGGAGGTCTGGTGCTCGTACTGGGGATTGGAGCTGTTGGTGCCCTGTTTCTGTCATTCAGACATTCAGGGATTTTGGATGTGGAGGCTTCTCAAGACATCTCGGAGCTGTTGGGGATTGGGAGATTCTCTAACAGATAGGAAGGGTTATCGGATCAGGGATCAGCTTAAAGGAATCCAAACTTCTCTCACTCAGACAATAACTCAACAAATCAGTCTTGATTGACTACCAAAAAATATAATAAATTTGGCTGGCCATTTAAGAGTGAATTACTCAAAGTAATTAACTCTTAAACTATCAAGCTCTTCAAGGCCTAAGGAAATACTTCAAAAATACTTATATATTTCGCTTATTTCTATTTGGACCCACAAGGACCCACAGCCAGGCGCCAAACACTTATACATGGAAAATGGCGCCAAATTGCTGGCTCAAGCTCTCAAGATTCAATTGTACAACAAATTCCTGGGCTTAGGTAATAGCTATTACACCTTAGGTCAGCCCAGAAGCTCGGCTTACTTACTATTAATATTTCGTGACTTGACCAGTCACGAGACTACTAGCCGTGGGAACATGACTCATTAATGACTATAGAGTGACTCATTTGTGACTACAGGGTGACTCGTAACTGCCACAGGCTTCCAGGACCTTCCATTCCTTTCCACACCCTTCCACTAATTTCAGGAAGGTCTTGCCTTATCGGGGAGTTACATAATCAGCTTAGAATTAGTATATATAGAGGCTAGTTCTGTAGCGTAAAGTAACTTAACAATCTATCTTACTATCACCCATAGTCCATCGGATTATCTTATGCATCAAGCACCCTTAGGTACGTTGATCCGAAGGTCAGTGCCACTCCGGTACGTTGGTCCGAAGGCCAGTGCCACTTTCTCATAGACACGTTGATCCGAAGGTCAGTGTCTCCCTCTCTTGAGTACGTTGATCCGAAGGTCAGTGCTTGACAAAGGGTTCTCGGTTAAAACATAAAAGGTACGCAAAAACATAGTAAAAGAACTAAATCAGATTTATAGAACATCCGTGGAAATAATCCTAGGCAAGGGTAGAATAATAGTTCACGTACACAAACTATTATTCCTACACGTAATTGAAAAGGCACCTGCCAAGGCCCCCTCTAAACAATTCTTTTTGGACATCAACCCGGACAGGCTTCAACTTGCCCTCATCTTGTCGGAGAACTTGATTAGGCTTTCTTCACACCAAAGTTTTGTCATGGTTCTCGGGTTACCTCATTTACGGTTCCCAAAACAGGAGTGCCATTCCCAGTAACAAGAGTTGATCGACTGGGACAGTCATCGTAGTTGCAGTAGGGAGTCAGGTTTTCCTATGTGGGCGATTTTGTCCTTGATCCTGTTAGGTAGGCTGTTGTAGTATTGGTGGTGGAGTGTGGAGTCTCCCCACTGAATGCGAACAGCGAGCCTGTTGAATTCCACCATGTACTTTGTGATGCGTTGGTTGTCGCGCATTCGGAGGGCTTTGAGGTCAGCTTTGGCCTCTCCTTCTGGATCGTGGGGGCCAAAGTTGGCTTTGAGTTTGGAGATAAATTCCTGATAATCGTAGAGCCAGTAAGGGTCTTCTTCAGAAGAGAGACCGAGTTCGAAGTAGTCTAAGGCAGTGCCAGTTAGATACAATAGTATGTAGGTTACTTTGGCACTTTCGGAGTCAAAGGCATCAGGGCGGTCTCGAAAATTTAAGGTACACTGCACCAGGAATGGTTGTAACTTCTTAGCATCGGAGCCATCGAAGGGGTTGGGGTCCCGAATCTTGGTTTGAGCTGATGATTTCTTTGAGCCTGACAGATGTTTGGCTAACATGGTGATGGCTTCCGCCAAGTTGGCTTCACCATTAGCGTCGTCTGAGGGTGGCATTTGGGGTTCTAGAAGGGGGTTTGACGAGTGTTTGGATGGTGGGTCTGGGGCTGGTGAAGGGTTTGGTGGTGTATGGACGTCGTATTCTGTGGCAGGTAAGTTTGGGGTCAGGGATGCATGGTGTACCAAAGCTACTGTAAGTGTTTAAACGGCTCTGATTCATTCGCTGCATCTCATAGACAATCAGGAGTGTGAGTTCAAATATACTGTTAAGGTCTGTTACATACCATTGCAATGGTTGGTGAATACATGTAACAAGTTGCTGTTTAAATAGTGCCCACAGACTAATGCCAGATAACCTGGCATAGTGGCCTTTTGGCCCAGTTGAAAGAACACATCACTGTGGGAATTTGTTGCCTTTCACAAGGTCCGAGTTCATGTCAGGTCCAAGCTGATGTAAGTTGGTCTGAGTCGTGTGTTCGGAGTCTTAAGGACTTGGCTTCAACTTGTATGTTGCGCCCTCCTCAATCGTCAGTCCTTTATTTTGGAGGTTCGGAGGAGATAAGTTCGGAGTTCAGAGAGTGAGTGGGAATACTAAGTTGATATTCAAACTAAGGTATAGTACAGAAGTCTGGAGGTATTTATACATGCAGTCCTTATTGTAACTAATTAGGAATGGTCAAGAGAACAATAAAGTGAATGAAAACAAGTTACAAGAGAAATATACATTTGGTGTTACAATAAGACTATTGTTTGACGAGAAAGGAAAGATGTCCGAGGTCCGAGTTGATCGATGTTGGTCGGACTCAGAGGCGACAGGGTAGGTTCGGACTTGGTTCGGAGTAGGACTCTTCGTAGGGCCCTATGTTGGATGTCCAGGATATTGGAGTTATATCATGGATATAACAGGTGGGCCGAGGAATAAAGAGTAGACGGGGTGAGATTAATGGACGATGAATGAGGAAGGAGTGGATAAGGGATGGGAATGAGGAATGTGGATGGTGAATGGGCCGAGCTGAGACTGACATGCTGAGCTGAGACTGACATACCAAGTGACTTGCATGTAGATTTTGGTCACTTGCACGTAGACATAGACTGATTGCTTGGTCGGCAGTGCTAAGTTACCAGATACTCGGTACATGTACTTGACAAAGGATAAAACAATGACAAAAGGTCCAGAAGTAGGAGGGGTTGAGGAATAGGAGTAGACAGAGTGGGATTAATAGATAATGAATGGAAAAAGAGTAGATGAGGGATGGGAATAAGGAGTGTGGATGGTGAATATGCCAAGCCAAGACCAGCATACAAAGTGACTTGCATATGGCTTGGTCACCTGCGTGTGGACATAGCTGATTGCTCAGTCGTGTCATGATTTCTCTACTCCTCTATCTATTGCTTGTTATTGGACTCCGCTACTCTGCTAGAC
>QLPI01021455.1:0-19287 GCA_003314275.1 Chroogomphus rutilus
TTAGGTAGTAGCAGTAAGCATTCAGTTGGCAAGACTTGATACTTAGAATTTGTGCTATGACCGCCATTTGAGCACCATGACACCAGTGCACTGTTCTACAGGGATGACCTAGCAAGACTATGAATGTCTTAAAGTAAATTTCCAATGCGCAGGGTCCATGGCTCAGGGCAGGCACTACACCCCAGTCTCAAAGAATATAATTGTGTTTAATATTATCATAGGAAACTCACATTCAGCTGCTTAATTGATACAGTTATATGTGCACCTGCCTCCTCACATTCTAGTGCTGGCAATGCTTCTATCAGTGGACCTTGCCAAATCAACACCCTTGTTTCTGCTTTCTCCTCAAACTTCCCCCAGTGCCAAGGAGTGTAATGTCACTGGAAAAATGCACCACCTTATGTAAAAATACAATGATATTTGATTGAAACAAATTTCCAAAGAATTTTGAGAAAAAAAAACTCTGACAGAACCAGATGACAGAAATCTTGAAATCCCCTTTGCTACATCATATGGTGAAGACCCCTTTGATCCAATCTGGAGATGTTTAAATGTCATCCATCCTGGACCTCCAAGCATCTTAGCAGAATGCCTTTAGAAAAATAAAAATCCCACACCATCTTGAAGAAATTACTAAAGAACTTATTCCATACAATACTACAATAACATACACATGGAATAAAATCAAACCGCTTGTCTCTACAATAGCTGAAGATACTCACTGGGTCAAATCAATTCAAGACTATATAGACCAACAAAGATCACCAACAAACAATCCAACTGATATTTGCATCCACATAGCTATATTTGAGCCATGTATTAAAAATATAATCCAGACTCTTACCAATAAATTTGGCCCATGGTGACCCATGCCATTCCCTAGAAGAGGCTGAACTGATGGCAAGCTCAGTGGTCACTTTACTGCTCATGCTTTAACTTTGACCTACAGCATTGACTGGGGATCATGATGGGGAAGTCCAATGCCCTATTTCAATGACCCAACCATGGCTCCATAGCAAGTGAGAACAGTGACTTAGTGTTGTTATGGCCCAAACTCTTCTCCATATGGGCACTTGAAGGACTCAGACTGGAAGGGGAGGGGCATAAGATCACTCAAGATCTGAGGAAAGCATTTGGAAAGGAGGTGCTAGAAGATAAGGTGGCCAAGGGAGTTAGGAAGCTACAAGATGCAGGAGGGAAGTCCCTTGTCTTGGTTGAATGGGCCAAGATAGATGGGCTCTTGATCTTCAGAGGGAAGGTGTACATTCCAAAAGCAAGGGACCTCTGATGATGGATCGTAGCCCAACATCACGACAAGGTGGCCCCACATGTCTCAGTATGTTGGCAAATATACCAAATAATGTGACCTATGCTTCCAAAAAGGCCCAAAGACAACCTCCCATCGGTAAGCTCCACCTGCTCCTGGTCTCTCAGGTGCAGTAGTGTCAGGGGACAGCCTCCTGCCCACTGAGGGCTATTCTTTCCTATTCTTTCCTAGTATATCTTTGATTGTCTATCCTCCTCCCCCTATTAATTCTTTAGTTTAACTCTTATCTGTTTCACTGACTGTGACATGACTTACTCATGTCACAGTCACTAGCTATATAGTTGGCTGCTTAGGTAAGGGATCCTTACCTGATTCTCTTCTGGATCCCCTTACCAGGTATGCATCATATTGTATTTAGCTTACTCCTTTCATATATATTTACTTCTGGATCCCCTTACCAGTGTCTGACTGGCACTGTGGGTAGGCTAGGGTTTGAGTCCCTGAGTCAGGCCTAGGGAGAAGACCAGGGCTGGGTGGTGTCCCGCTGGTTCTAGCTCCCAGCAGTTGCCCAGGAATCAGTACCAGCGTGAGTTGCCCTTACAAGTAGGACATGATCAGCATGGAATTCATGGTAGAACTTCCCAATACACACAGGTATGTTACTGTAATAAATGTAGTGGACTTGATGTCCAAGTGAGCAAATTCATACCAACCCACACCATGATCACCATAGGCAGAGTGGCCGGATGCTTCCTACACTATGCATGCAAGCTCCATCAACTACTGAAGGTGGTAGTATCTGTCTGGGGAGTGCAGTTGTTTGCGAGTTCACCCAAGAACTCTACTGATTGCTAGGCATCTGACTAGCAGCCCCTATAGCTTACCACCCCCAAACAAATAGGCAGATGGAATGAGTTAATCAGGAGTTAGAATGATACCTTCACCTCTTCATCAATGAGAGGCAGGATGACTGGGATGACCTCCTGTAAAGACTAGATAGTGTAAAGTTCAGTGTTCTTCAAGGAAACACTCAGGTTCTATTGATGAATAACTACCTAGATAGTGTAAAGCTAATAGGTGATGAGTTTGTGAAGGAAATGGGTAAATAACTTGGTGTACTCACTTCAGTATTCTTCAAGGAAACACTGAAGTGACAACCGGAACAAACAGTAACTATATATGCTCGGAAGAAATAGGCTCCACACCTCAGTGAAATGCAGAACACATGAATCACCCTTGGAAACCACCAAGTAATGCAAGAGAATGGGAATGTGAGGAAAGACAAAGAATAAAAGGATTGTCAACCAAATAAAAGGATTGTCAACCAACAATGAATAAAGAAAGGAGTGTCAGACTAAAGTAAAGTAGATAGGTGCTGACTGTGTATAATCTTAACACTCCCCCTCAGTCTGCACCATCTATTCCATGCCAAGCAGCTTGAGGCACCGTTCATGTTTGAAGCGATTCACTGCCTTGGTAGGGAAATCGGCGCCATTTTCTGTACCAGGGATATGAGAAGTGTGAATTGTCTTTCATTGTATGAGTTCTTGAATGTAGTGCCAGCGTATGTCAATGTGCTTTGACCTTCTGTGATACACAAGATTATCTGAAAGCGCTACTGCACCTGTGTTATCTGAATAAATTTGTGTAGGCCCCTCAATGTTGACATAGAGTTCTTGACATAGTTGTTTCACCCATACAGCTTCTTGACAAGCCATTCCTAAGGTGTAATATTCAGCCTCAGTGGTTGAAAGGGCCACAGATACTTGTTTTTTGGATTTCCATACGACGGGTCCATTTGCAAGCATGAAGCAATATCTGCTCGTTGACTTGCGGTCACATGAGTCTTTGGCATAGTTAGCATCACAATACCCCCATGGGATCATTTAGTCATCGCTGTGCACCTCTGACTCGGACACACGCTTGTACACAATCCCCAACTCTCTTGTCCCTTTAAGATATTGCAATACGCACTTTGCCACATTCCAGTTGCTTCGCATAGGGCTTTTGTTCGACTGCGAGAGGAACTGTGTAATATACACGATGTCGGGTCGTGTGGACATGGTGGCATATGTTAATGAGCCGGTAAGTGCTTGATATTCTCTAATGTTTTCAAATGGGATTTCTTTGCTGACATGTAGATGGGTGCCCTTGTCCACTGGCATGACGACCAGATTATACTTGACCATGTTAAATCTCTGCAACAAGGAGTCGATATATTCGGATGGCAAAAGCTTGAGGATCCCTTGGTGAGTGTCTCTTGTTACAAGCAATCCAAGTACTTTGAATGGCTTATTGGTGTCTTTCTCTTTGATTTTGTAGAGTTTTTGAATACCAGCCTTCAATTCTCTTTCCTCCCCCTCACCCGAGCATATCCCTGTAGCATCATCCACATGCATATCAATTGCCATCAACCCACTCTTGGTCTTCTTCAGGAATATACCTGTATCGCTGGAGAGTGGGGTAAGTCCCATCATTCTCAGTTTCTCCTCTAGGTCTTCTCTCCACACTTGTGCTGCTTCTGGCAGGCCATATAATGCCTTGTTCAACCTCCCTACTTTTCCAGGTTTTTCATACCCGTCCAGGAACTTGATGTAAATGTCATGGTCCAACTTCCCATGTAAATATGCAGAGTCTACATCCCAGGTAAAAATTCATAAGTTTTTGATTGTGGCGAGGGCAAGTAATACTCTGAGTGATGTTATGCGAGAGACAGGGGCAAATGTATCGCTCAGTGAAATGTTGGTCTTTTGTTGGTCACCATGTACCACCCATCTTGATCGAAATCTGTGTTCTCCAGTTTCTAGGTTTTTTATTGTGTGAACCCACATACCTGGTAGCACTTGAGCATTTTCTGGTATGTCTTTTAGCTCAACCTCTGACCAAGTATTCATTTCATCTAGTTTGGACAGCTCATAATCCATGGCATCGCTCCAGCTCTTCCCCTCAGGTGATTTGATAGCATCCTGGTATCCTCTAGGTATCTTGACGTCCCTTGGAGTATTGCTTGCAGTGGCTTTTGTCACTAATACCTTGATGCTCTCTTCTTGCTCTTTCAACCTTTCTGATCTCCTGGTTGGTTCCGTCCCCCAAACTTCTGCACTGGTACACTTCTTCTTTACTTCTCCCTCATCCACTTCTGACTCCTTCCTGTTTTCTACTTCATCCTCGGTTGGGAATTCTATAAGAGAAGTAGAGTCTTCTGTCTGTGTACTTTGATGTCCCTGACCTTCGAGAAATATGGCATTTCTGGTCTCGTGTCTTTTGCATTCTTTGTCTACTACCACATAGATAGAGTCCCCTTCATATCCAATCAGCCTGCATTCCTTTTCCTTGTCATCCAACTTGGTATGTGTTTCATCTGGTATTTTCATAAAGCATTTAGAGCCGAAAACCCTGAAATGCTCTATTGCAGGCACCTGACCAAAGACTCTCTCATATGGTGTCATGAAGTTAGGCAGTATGCTTGTAGGACATTGGTTTTGGATGTAGATGTGAGTTGATATTGCCTCGCTCCAGAGATCTTTTCCCAAGTCTGAGTATTTTAGCATTGTCCTCTCTCCTTCTGTGATTACTCGGTTTCATCTCTTGGCTTTTCCATTCAATTCTGGATTGTATGCAACTGATGTTACAATAGTAATCCCTCGGTCTTGACAATACTTCTGAAACTCATTGTTTAGGAATTCGCTGCCATCGTCTGATTGCAAGGTGTGTACCCTACTCTTTGAACTTGTTTTCAATTGCCTTGTCTAGGTCAATTAAAGCTTTGGCAGCTTCTCCCTTGTGTTGTAAGTGGAATGCAAATGCAAATCCTAAACAGTTGTCATTGACCACAAGGGAAAATCTTGTATGGGTCCATCTAGCTTCAGGTATCATAGGTCCAATCAAGTCGGTGTGCAGGGTTCCAAATAGTCATGTATCTCGTTCTTGCCTGTTGCTAAATGGGTTTTCATCCATTTTTCCAAGGATACAATCCTCACATATCCCATTTAGAGTTGCATTAGTGACTGTCATTCCCTTCACTACTTCTGAGTTAACCATCCTTCTTAGCATGGTTTCTCCTATGTGTCCCAATTATCTGTGCCAGGTAGATAGATTGGCACTAGATTTATCTCTCTTGACAGCGGTCATGATGTTCACTTTGGAGGTGATGATGTTTAACTTTAGTTCATAAAGTTCACCTCCCAATGCTGCCTCTCCATAGGTTACATTGTCTTTCATAATCCTAATATGCCCTCCCATGATTCAACTCTCAAATCCTCTTTGATCTAGGGCTTTGGGAGGCGGGATCTTGCCATCGGCATTTGGAGCATGTATCACTTGGGTGAGTCATATTCTGGTAGTCTTGGTACTATGGTGTATAACCACAATGATGTCACCTTCTCCTATAGCCTCCACTTTGTTATTTCCAAATGCTTTAATAGCTCTTCTTTTCTCAAATTTGCGGTGGGTGGTGAAGTCTTTCTGATCTGGGTTCACATGAACTGTTGCAGCTGAGTTGGCATACCAGACATCGGTTAGGTTTTTGGATCCATATACCCATATGATCAGGGTATCTGTGACTGCTTTGATGGTATTTGTGATCCTCGGGTCCTTTCTTCCCTTGTACCCCTCCGGGTATTGACCTTCCTGTCCTCCACCTTTAGCCCAACATTTGGACTTTATGTAGCCGGTTTTCTCACAGTTTTCGCACTTGAGGGATGATCTTGCTCCATATTGGAACACAACACTATTGTTCTTTTTATCAGTGGTGAGTCCTTGTCTTCTGCTCCATTCTGTAAAGATTCGGGAGATGACGATTTTTGGATCCAATATGCCTCCGAGGGTCTCTATTACCGGATCCCAAGATGGTGATGGCATGGATAATGTGATTATCCCTGCAAACTGGGAGTCTGGTATGCTCAATCCCAACCCTCCACAGTTTTCTCTGAGCTTTTGTAATTCAGCTAGATGTACCGGCACGGTCTCTGTGCCTCCTTCGATGAATCGCTTTGAGAGTAGCCGGGTGTGAGCAAGGTTTTGTGCGATGGGGTCAGCTTGGGCATATCTGCTTAGCAGTCCATTCCATGCTATCTCCACTGAAGAACAATCCAGGCCAGCTTGTACATTTGGTGCGATATTCATTAAAATTGTGGACAAGGCTTGGGAATCTGACTCTGCCCATTTTGCCAAGTCATCGATATCGGTCGCAGGAGGTTTAGTCTTTGTACTGGATACATATCCCCACATCTTAGCTCCTTTCAGGTAAGGTACCATTCGAGTCTTCCAAAAATTCCAGTTTGACCCGTTCTCATCTAACCACTCAGATTCATCATATCTGAGGACTTTAAAACCATCCGCCATAGCTGTTGTTTCAAAAGAACTTCGGTGGTTGCTTAAATGTATGTCTGTTTTGCTTTAGTTTGGCCCAGGGCCCATAACCTGTAAAGACTAGATAGTGTAAAGTTCAGTGTTCTTCAAGGAAACACTCAGGTTCTATCGATGAATAACTACCTAGATAGTGTAAAGCTATTAGGTGATGAGTTTGTGAAGGAAATGGATAAATAACTTGGTGTACTCACTTCAGTGTTCTTCAAGGAAACACTGAAGTGACAACCAGAACAAACAGTCACTATATATGCTCAGAAGAAATAGGCCACACCTCGGTGAAATGTGGAACATATGAATCACCCCTGGAAACCACCAAGTAATGCAAGAGAATGGGAATGTGAGGAAAGACAAAGAATAAAAGGATTGTCAACCAACAATGAATAAAGAAAGGAGTGTCAGACTAAAGTAAAGTAGATAGGTGCTGACTGTGTATAATCTTAACACCTCCTGCTCCTGGCAGAGTTCCAGTACAACAACCATGTTCATGCCTCGACCTGAGAATCTCTGTTCATGTTGGATACTGGCTGCAACCCACATATGGGCTTTGAACCACAGCAACCCCCATTGTGTCTCAAATCCATGAGCAATTTCAAGGAATGGATGGAGGGGGCCCTCTCCAAAGCAAAGGCAGCCCTAACAAAGGCAAAGGAGGACATGGCAACCTACTACAGTTGTCAATGACAACCAGCCCCAAGGTTTACACTGGGTGACTGAGTGTATCTTGATGCAAGCGATATCCAAACAACCCACCTATCTAAGAAGCTGGTGCATAGGCAGCTTGGCCCCTACCATGTAGAAGAGCAAGTTAGCTCTCAAGCATATTGCCTTAGGCTCCTGAAAAGCTTAAGCCCCCTTCACCCTGTCTTCCTGGTCATCAAACTAACCCTGGTGGTGGCCAACCCAGTTGCAGGCAGGCACCAAACCCTGCTGCCATCACTGATATTACAAGAGAATGAGGAGCACTTTGAAGTAGAATGAGTCCTCAACAGCTGAATAAGGGTAAATTGGTTGCAATTTCTCATCAAGTGGAAGGGTTATGGCAATGAGGAGAACTCTTGAGAGAACAAAAGCAACATCCAAGCTCTCAACCTTGTTGCCTACTTCTACCACCTATATCCCAGCACCCCTTGCCAGATTCATTCCATAACCACATCCACCTTCAGGTGTTGCATACCAGTCTAACCTGTCAGAATTTATATGTCAGGGTTGTAGGGAAATGAGCTTTAATAGACTGGTGCAAGTTCAGTAGGTGCATAAGGGAAACTCAGACTAGTAAAAGAACCCCTCAGTATGTGTGGTCAATGCTATTTTATAAAAGAAAACCACCTAGCAAAAGAACTATAAAAACATTAGACTACATATTGCATTGAAATTATTTTGCTTACCCCTCGGTGTGTGTGGTCAATACTGAGGAGGAAATAGTACCATGCATAAATGTGTGCAAGTACTATGACCCATATGATGTCATAACTGACCACTATTTCAAACTTGGAGATTACACACAATGCTCTCAGTGGAGTTTAAAATCCAATGGCACATCATGTAAAATATAAGTAATACAAGTTTTTAAAATGAAGAAAAATAAAAGAAAAATAACAAAAAATAATTCTCATAATTCCTCATCAAAAGAATGAGGAAAGTCAGTAATTTTATTTATATTAGGCTTGATTTGGAGCAATCCCAACAAGGGTGACCACATTCTAAAGGAGGGTGATGTCAGGAGAACCTCTAAGAACAGATTCTGACTGAGTATCATGTCTACCAACTGAGATCAATTTGGAACATGCCCAACCACCATGACTGAGCTACATACCCAATGGGCACTACAAGTGGTGGTTGCTATCAGTGGGTATCAGCTATAGCCATGCACTCACATTATTGGCAATTGCCAATGTCTCAGGCACCCCAGTTCTGGCTCTGAGAAAAATGGAGCACTATGCCTAAGATAAACAGAGTACTATGCCTAAGATAAACAGAGCACTATGCCCAAGACAAACAGAGCACTATTTCTGAGATAAACAGAGCACTATGCCTGGAATGAAGGGAGTACTATAGTGTTAAATCTGTGGGTCAGGTGCTTAATCAAATACTTCTGGAAGTGTTTCTGGAGGTTTCTGAAGGGTTACATGAAGGGGGTCAAGGTTTCAAGGATGAGAGGGATCAGGGTCGGATTCATAGGTGGATGGGAAGCACCGGGGACTTAGGGTTGGTTGTGGTATTAGGTTGATACAACTAGTCATTTGAGTGTTCGAAGTCAGAGGGACTTGACTTCAACTTATGTGTTGTGCCCTCCTTGATCGTCTGTCCCTAAGTTCAGAAATTCAGAAAGTTTACTGGAACTGAATCAGAACTTAGGATGCAGATTAAGTCGATATTCATACTGGCAATAGTCCAGTCAACTGGGGGTTATATACATGTAGCTACTCCTTGTACTATCTGCTTGCTGAGTAAAGACAAGGGAGAGAAGGAAATACAAGGGGTCAATAGAAAGGAGAGAACAAGGGAGTGAGGTATGTGGTGATCCTACACATTGTTTATCAAAGGAGCGGAACCTTGGTCATGGAATCACAGGAGGTTTGGGATTGTGGAACTTTGGATTGTTGCAACGGGATTGCAGAAAGTGGTCGTTCTAGACTTTTATGGTCGGAAAGGTCCCAGAAAGGGTGCAGGCAGCTGTGGGGACTAAAATGGGTTTATTGGGGTCATGGGCCATAACAGTATCCCCCCACTAGGACCGAGCCCTCGAGGTCCTATGCCTATTCATTCATCTTGAATTGAGCAGAAAAGGACGTGGAAATTTCTTTTAGGCATTTGGAATGTAATGGTCATTTTTTCCAAGCACCTATCCACTGCCTTTAAAAGGGGGTTTAATTTTCTATGGGGACTCTTCCTGCACCCACCCATGGTGGAACGAAGTCAAGTTTGTCAAGTACATGTACCAAGATTCCGGTAATTTGGCAGTGCTGACCAAGCAGTCAGACTACATCCATGTACAAGTGCCCATGCTGCATGCAAGTCACTTGGTATGCTGGTCTCGGCTCAGCACATCCACCATCCACATTCCTTGTTCCCATCCCTCATCTGCTCTACGCCATTTACCATCTATTAATCCCACCATGCCTACTCCTTATTCCTCAATCCACCTCACCTCATAACATCCTGTCCTTGTTTTATCCTCGGCCACAACCCTATTGTTTTATAGTCAGGCACTCCCCATTGTCCTATGCTTGGCCACATTCCGATTATTCTATTTCCATTGTCCCATCCCCATTTACATTCCTTCATTCTAATTTTACTCGTTGTGGACAATATCTCCACATGCTCTGCATACCTTATTGTTCCACATTCCTAATTCCACATGTCACCTCTTAACCTATATAAGTAGGACATGCATGTACATATTTCCTCATTCTGGGTATCGACTAGGCTTAGGCCCCTTGTCTCCTCTTCCCTCAGTAAAGTCCTCTACTCGGGCCAGCACTTCAGCACCCCTGAGTACTTCCTCTGTCCCAAATTGGTGGCATGCACAGCAAGTAGGGTGTAACACATGAGTACATTGAAGCCAAAGCCACTACTTCTGGCCTGCAGGACTTGACCATTCCCCATCCATATCCTCGGCATTCCCGAAGCTTGACAGAGTTAGAAATTTTGGAGGTTCAGGTTGTTGAGGCTGAATACATGGAAAAGTTAAGTCTATTGATGGAAGAGGGAGTAGAAAAGTGGGAGGCAGCCCGGAAAGCTGATGAGGCTCAGAGGGTTGATGCCCAGAGGGTGGCAGAGATTCAGAATGCTATAGAGGCTGCCAGTATGTTGGTGGAGGCTCTGCAGTTAGAGGAAGACCGGAAGGTGGAAGAGGAGAGACTTGCAGAAGAAGAGAGGATTGCAGAGGAAAAGGAGAGGGAGGAGGAGTGCATGATAGAGTGGAATAGCTGGGAGTTGGAGTACATTCTCCTGAATAGTCAGGAGATGGAGGCTCAGGGAGGAGGGGTGGATGAAGTGTCCTGGGAAGGTTTCACTGCTGCATCGAGATCTGGGGACAGAATCGCCCCCCCAAGGGCTACCAGCGAGTCTGACAATTCTTCCTCAAATCACAGTACTCCTGTGATCCAGGATTCTATTCTGTCACCGGCTGGAGGGTGGAGAAGCTGTCCCTACATCATCTGTGGCTAGGCCTAATACTTCTGCATGGGATGTGGAGAGGAGCCATCAGACTTATGTGGAGGAGCAGGGGTGACTTGTCAAGGCTCAAAAATCCTTCGAGAACCAGGTGGTTCGTGATGTGCAAGCAGCCAGAAAGGAGGTGGGTCTCGGACCCTTTGAATCCAGTTGTCAGGTGCAACCCAACTTCACCCTGATCACTATCATCAGGCTACCGTTCTGGGGATTCCTTTGTTTCTGAGGACGGATTCCTGCAATCATTGCTGCAGTTGGGGGAGGAACTGCAAGTGGTCTTTGAAGGTCAAGACTTGCATCCCTTGTCAAAACAGCAGGATAAGGTGTAATGTTGACAGGGTACTGGTTGTCAAGGGGCCATCCCTGAGGAAATAGCCATGGGAGGAGACAGAGGTACAAGAAGTGTCCTTTTCAAAGAAGAAGAAGGTTGAAGTAGTGGTTCCTTCCCTTCCAAAGGTTGGGTGTGCAGAGATTGTAGTCATCTTGGGGCAGATTGTAGACTGTCTGTTCTGAATGGACACTCGGATTGATGGGCAACTTGACGATCTTAGGCACAGGGTGAGAAGGGTGGTGGATGCTTCTGAGATGCAGAATGCCATTTGGATGGACAGTTGGGGGCATATGGAGTAGAGGCCTCAGGATAGGGGGTTTCTCTAAAGTCCTCAGGAGGTGAGGGGTCAGGTGGATCTGATACATGACTCACATGTAGCAGATTGGATGCCAAAGGTGGGATGGTCTACTGGCCTGGGTGGTTTGGTACCTGAGTTGAGTGGGGGAGGGAAAGGCAGGGGGTGGAAAGGCCTGAGGGGCCAAAAAGGGGTATGGACCTGTTCCATCAGCCCAATCCTGCTGAGCCTGATTTGAAGTGGGAGCACCCTATGCTTTTTGATAGTGAATGAAATTGTTCATTGTTTGTCATCTTGTTCCAAAGTCATGCATATCATATAAGGTCCTAGGTGGTGAGTTTCTTCTTGGGGTTGCTTTTCTCCTCTTCAGGGTAGACATCCCATTGTTTAACTAGGTTGTTCATGGTTAGAGTCGTGGTGGTCATGGTGGTTGTAGTGGATCAAGGGTTCATGGTGGTCATGGTGGTTGGTCACGGATTTGTTACCTGGATGGTGGTGATGCCATTAGAATTTCAGAAGATGTCCTGCAATTCTCAAGGGGTTCATGGTTTAACCCATGTCAATGATTCAGTAGTGGGTATTTAATCATGTATCAACAGGTTCTAGAAAGGATCTACACATTGTACCATTTGTCTAAGCAATGGTATGGGGTCCATGTTGGCCAGGGTTTCCTGAGCAGAATTTTTGGAGGGTTGGATTGAGCACTGAGTAGAAACTGCAGGCTCAGCAGTACCAAGAATCAGTTGGGATGGAAAATCTAAACAAAGTAGTACTCATTGCCCTGTTGATTAACAGATCATAGTGGGTGAGTGTATGGTCGATAATTGTTCATAGGTATTTGAGTGTCTGAGAGAGTGGATGTGTTGTTTGGTTTTTACTCTATTGGCACTGTTAGTGTTTAACATGAACAACTGGCACTGGAGTGGGGGGCCTGTGCTTCTATTCCTTGGATTCCAAAGCATCTGTTGCTTTGGATTCCTCCTTGATTTCCTCTATTATGGAGCCTGTGTGCCCCTTGGTGACTGTGGTGGCAGATCTTGGGATTCCTTGGCTGTGTGGCCCAATCTGCCACAGAAGAGGCAAAGGTTTTAGTCGAAGAGGCATTGCCATTCTTGTGGTGTAAGTTTTCCATCTTTACTGAGCTTGGATGAAAAATCCATGGTAGTCCTGCTACCACCGGATGGGGTCGCAGGTTGACCTGAGTTGGCCATCTTATTGCCCGTGTCAGGGGCCAGGTATGGATTTGCAGGGACCTTTCATCTGTTATAGGGGTGGTCGAAGTTCCGGATTGAGGATGACTCTCTAGCAACTTCCAATCAACGTTCCCAATAATGGGCATCGATGGACTGGGACAGGAGGTAGAGTTGGAGCAGGGAGTGGGGTTTTCCCACTCTGGAGGTCTCACCCTTGATCCTGCCAGGAAGCCCATTGTAGAACTGGCAACAGAGTGTGGTATCATCCCAGTGGATGTGGGTGGCTAGTCAATTGAATTCGACTATATATTTTGTGATGTGCTAATTATTGCGTTATTGCACATGTGGAGGTTCTTGAGGTCTGCTTTGGCCTCTCCTTCTGGGTCATGGGGGCCAAAGTTGGTCTTGAGTTCAGAGTGTTGAGATACACTGAATTCCCCTTTCATGTTTCCATTTCTGCTGATGGTACAAGAGTCATGTCTGGGTTGACTGACAAGACTGTCTGAGTCTGGAATACCACCACTGGAGAGACAGAACAAACCCTGGAAGGTCATTTGGATTGGGTGATGTCCATTGCTTTTTCACCTGATAGGAATGTTAAGATACACTGAAGTCCCCTTTTATATTTCCAGTTGATATGGCTGGTATTTGACCATATATGACTTGTTTTATGTATTACATCTTTGATGTATTGATCTGAGTTTGAATTTAGCTTACATAATAACACAATTTTCACTTTTGCACTCCAACAGGTTATGGGCCCTGTACTTTATCTATAGACATTTACACAACACCACCTATCGTGTTTTGTACTTATCTAGGCCCTCTATCATTGGCCAGCAATTGATCCCAGATCAGAGCCCATCTAGGCACTATAAAAGCACCTCAACAACCACACCAACTTCGCTTTTTTGCCCTATTACAGCTCTCCTTTCCCTTTCCTTCCCCTCAGCTTCTCCCAGCAGTTGCTCAACAACCTCCTAAGGACTTCAGCCAGCCAGTGATAGGACAGGATCCCTTCTCATTGCCTAGTGTTACAAAGCCACACCCCTGGCCTAGTCTTTGACTAGTTTGTCGGTTGACTGAGGCCTCTTGTCATCCTTGGGTGCTAGAATCTGTGGTCTGCAGATTCTTAATAGTTCACCTGATTTGCAGCGAGGTTGTGCCATCCTATTCTGAGCCCTGAAGTTCTGAAGTTGTTGGGGAGTAACTGGTGCTATTTGGACCATTTTTCCAACCTCTAAGACCCTTAGGACACTCCTTTGCCACTGCTTGGTGTTCAACTCTGTTTTTGCATCTTCTGCATCATATTTTGCCTATATCTTCTCCATTTGTCCATTGCTTAAACACGAAATTAAGTGCCCATAGATGAGGTATATTAATCCATTCATTCATTCATTCACCCACAATACACCAATCTTCATACCAACCTCACCAAAAAAATGATGTCTACATCCACCTCCAATGATGATACCACCTCTCCAAAATTTCCCATGTTGTCAGACAAATTATCATGACTGGGAATTCAATATGACTGCCAGGTTACACTCTAAGGGCTTGTGGATGCTTGTTAATAACAAGAAGAAGTGCCCTATAGTGTCTCCAAATTAAGAAAAGTGGGATTTGGATCAGGAGATAGCAGCTGGCCTGATTGCTTCAACTTTAGAGGTGGGACAGTGTGTGCATGTTCAGGGACTTGAGGATGATCCGGTGAAGATGTGGGATGCCCTTCAAAAAGTTCATGTGCAGAAACAGGCAGGAACTCATTTCAATGCTTATGATGCTCTATTCAATATCACCAAAGAGCCAGATGAGACACTCCATTCACTCATTGGTTGTGTCACCACTGCCATGCAATTGTGTCAAAATCTTCATCCATCAGATGGCTCATATACTCTTAACAAACAAGATGAAGAGCTGGTGGTTATGACACCCATCAAAGCACTCCCTGCAGAGTTTGACAACTCCACATCTGCACTCCTTCTCCAAAAGGACATTGACAAGGCTAAAGTCATTGATTCCTTTGTTATTACCAAAGAAAGCAATCGTCTCCATCGCTCTGCCCAGTCTGCCATGTTTGCAAACAAGCAAATTCCCTCCTCTGCCTTGACTCAGACATCTACCAAGTGGTGTACCTTCTGTGATTTATCCACACACAACACAGATGCCTGTTACTCACTTGCAAATGTGAAAAAGTCAAATTTGGAATAGAGGCGGAGGGCTAAGCAGGAGAAGAAGCAAAAGCAGAAGGAGCAGAAGGCCCAGCAAGCTAATGTAGGGGAAAAATCCACTCAGGCCCCTAAAGCAGCAGGATCTGCCTCTACAGTTGCAAGTCTTCCCTCTCTTCTCTCTGCCCACCTTGTCTCTAATGCCAGCTATCTTTGGTGCACTGATTCAGGAGCTTCTGCACATATGACTCCTCATCGGCACTGGTTCAAGGAACTCAAACCTCATAGAGTTGCTATAGAATTGGCAGACAATAGTGTGGTGCATTCTGAAGGGATTGGCACAGTGGTTTTCTGCCCAAAGGACAAGAAATTGACTCCCATACTTCTTTCTAATGTATTATATGTTCCCAAACTTCGAAACAACCTCCTCTCAATCCTCTTCTTGACTGTACATCGTGGGATTAAGGTTGAGATTATGGGAATCATCTTGAAGTTCTACAAAATAGGCAAACTGATCCTGACTGCCACTGTCAAAGGGAGACTTGCATACCTTGATGGTGATACACTCACTCAGGATGAGGTAAACACTGCACACATTGCTGCATCAAAGACTTTGGACTTGGAGCTTTGGCATTGCCGTTTTGGCTACCTTGGCATTGATGCCATTAAGCGACTCATCACTCAGGACATGGTAGAAGGGATGGACATTACTTCAGACACTCCATTCCCTGCAATCTGTGAAGCATACATTCATAGGAAATGACACAGAGAACCATTCCCAAAGAAAGCTTCTTCTAGAGCCACCCAAATCCTCCAACTTGTCCATTCTGATGTCCATGGTCCATTAAAAGTACCCACTCCTTGGGGATTCAAATATTGGATCACCTTCATTGATGACAAGTCTCGCTTTGTGTATATCTACTCAATGAAAACCAAAGACCAGGGACTGGACACATTCAAGCAGTATAAGGCATTGGTGGAGAACCAGACTGGAAAGACCATAAAGACCCTGAGAGATGACAAAGGAGGAGAATATTCTTCAAAGGAGTTTGGAGCATTGACCGACTCTTCTGGGATATTCAGACAGAAGACTGCACCAGCCACACCTCAGCAGAATGGAGTTGCAGAGCGCTTTAACCGGACATTGGAAGAAGGGATAATTTCCATGCTCCATGATGCAAACCTCCCTCTCACATTCTGGGGTGAAGCTGCTATGGCATTTGTTGAAGTCCATAATTCCTCACCCACTTCAGCACTGCTCCATCACACTCCTTTTGAATCCTGGCATGGTCGTAAACCCTCTGTTACCCACTTCAGGGCCTTTGGCTCCACAGCATATGCGCATATTCCCAAAGCCAAGCAATGGCACCTTGAGTCACACACAACAAAATGTGTCATGATTGGCTATGCTGCTGGCACCAAGGCATGGAGACTGTGGGATCCAGCAGCAAGATGTGTGATTATTAGCAAAGCTGTCATATTTGATGAATCTCCTCATTCTTCACCCAATTCTGGCACTGTTGCAAAGCAAAAACCACCACAGAGGCTGATTGACATCCCTGATGAGCATCCTGCCCACCACCAAGTGCTTATCCCTCCCCATATTCCTGCCATTGCAAATGATAATGATGCTCCTCCACCTGATCCACCACCAAGTCTAGATTCTCTTGCCCCTCCACCATCCCCTCCACCACCTGCTCTAAGATGGTCAGAATGTATTCGTATCCCTCCTCAACCTTGGTGGCTAGTCCCAAATGCTGCCCAGTATCGTAATCCACCTCCTGTTCCTCATCAGAGGGATCCAAATCAGGGGGTGGTTGCTGAGAATGAGGGGGTGGAACAGGCTGACTCTGCCATGACATTTCCTCAGCACCCACTTTATGAACTTGTCTGCCTCAGTGATGCTCTAGTTCTCCCAGAACCACTCACCTATAAAGAAGCCATGTCTCGAATTGATGCACCATGGTGGGAGGAAGCTTGTGGAGATGAATATCAGTCACTGATGGACAATAATGTGTGGACTGTGATGGATCTCCCTCCTGACAAGAAGGCCATTGGCCCCAAATGGGTTTTCAAGCTGAAAAAGCTTCCTGATGGTGCCATTGACCACTTTAAGTCCAGAGTAGTAGCCAAGGGTTATTCTCAAAAGGCTGGCATTGACTTCACAGAAACATTTGCCCCTGTTGTGATATTTAACACCCTCAGAGTGCTCCTGGCCATCACTGCATTGGAAGATCTGGAATTAGACCAAGTTGACTTCAAATCTGCCTACCTTAATGGCAAGATTGAAGAAGAGGTCTACATGGAACTTCCAGATGGATACAAGCAGGGAGATATGGTTGGGAAACTGCACAAAGCTATCTATGGAACCAGGCAAGGAGGAAACAGATGGCATGCCAAGTTGGACCAGGCATTTCACCAGATGGAATTCAGCAGATCCAAGGTTGATTCCTGTCTCTACATATACCAGGAAGGCACTATCAAAGTCTACATCCCAGTCTATGTTGATGACCAGCTCATGGCCTGTAATAGTCGAACACATCTTGATAAAATCAAGGCCGAACTGGCAAAACACTTTAAGATGAAAGACATGGGACCTGCACGGTACATTGTTGGACTTGAAATCCACAGAGACAGAGCTAAATGGACACTTCACATCAACCAGAACAAGTATATCTTGGATGTTCTCAAGCAATTCAATATGGAGAATTGCAAACCAGTTGCCACACCTCTTGATCCAGGCTGTCATCTCTCCAAAGACCTCTGCCTACAGTCTGAAGATGAGAGAGTGGCAATGAAGGACATCCCATATATTGCTGCAGTTGGATGCCTGAATTACCTTGCTATTGGGATCAGACCAGATCTTGCACATGCTGTGGGTGAATTTGGCCAGTTTAACTCAAATCCTGGTCTAGGCCATTGGAAGGCTGTCCAACATGTGCTCAAATACCTCAAAGGTACTGCAGATCTTGGATTGACCTATGGTCCTCCTAGCCCTAGTCCCCAGCCAATGCTCCAGGCCTACTGTGATGCAAGTTATGCTGGGGATGAGGACAGAAGGTGGTGGGTCAATGACCGGTTATGCCTTCTTCATTGGTAGAGCTGCAGTCAGCTGGAGCATCAAGTAACAACCAACTGTGGCCACATCCTCCTCTGATGCTGAATACATGGCAGCCAAATTTGCAGGACGGGAGGCCATGTGGTTGAAACAGCTGCTTATTGAGCTTGGCTACCATATCCCACAACTCACTGTTTACTGTGACAGCCAGCCTGCGATTGCTGTGTCCAAGAATCCTGAACATCACTCTTGAATGAAGCACATTGATGTAATGTACCATTGGCTCAGGGAGAAAGTTGAGAAGAAATTGCTCAAGCTCCAATTTGTACCTACAGATGAGATGGTTGCAGATGTGCTCCCAAAGGGACTTGTTAAGATGAAACATGAGAAGTGTAGGACAGGCTTGGGAGTTTGCAGAAATGAAGGGAGACTTTATTGAGGGGGTGTGTTGAGATACACTGAAGTCCCCTTTCATGTTTCCAGTTGATATGGCTGGTATTTGACCAGATATGACTTGTTTTATGTATTACATCTTCGATGTATTGATCTGAGTTTGAATTTAGCTTACATAATAACACAATTTTCACTTTTGCGCTCCAACACAGAGATGAACTCATCATAGTTGTAGACCCAGTCTTACTCGTCGGGGGTGGTGAGGGCTGGTTCAAACCAGTCCAGGGTGGTACCAGTCAGGTACAATAGTACATAGGTTACCTTGGCACTGTCGGAGTTAAAAGCATCATGTAGTTTGGTGTGGCAGATTAGATTTCTGTGGGGTTTTCCCGGGGCAGAATATTGAATTGTTGGTTTTATAAATAGGAGAATATTCTTGGGTATTTCTTGGTTATTTTATCTGTATTTAATATGAAGGAAAATATTGCTATATTGCAATTCTACTGGGAGCTGAGTCCCAGGTTTAGCCTCCGCTTAGGCGCCATTCCGGGAGACCGGCCTGGGCGCCAAAGCCCCGGTTTATGGAATTGTGGTCCTCCCACAAGGTAAAAATAATAGATAGTGAAATGTAAAAATGTTATTTGTTACTGGGAACTTAACTCTCGATCCAGGTATTGGTAGGACGAGTTTCTGGTGTTTTTGTCTGAAATAGGAAAGTGCGATGCCCGGCGCTTAACCTTCGGTTCAGCGTGGAAGGGAGTTTTGATGTTATCTCAAGGTTTAGTGAGAGTGGGGATGTAGAAATGTAATCTTTACTTGTCTATAGTTTAGCTAGATACAGCTAGGTATTTATAAGAAATAAAAGGCTGTGTAATCATGAAAAATTATCGGACTGTAATCGGAGACCGTTCTGATATGGCCGGGTTGTCAAGCCTGCAACACCGAGTACCGACTCACTCGGGAATACCGACCAACCGGCCCTCACCCACATTATCTCGCACCACCGCGCGGCCTCGGCTCGGTACATCCTGTACATCGT
>QLPI01021456.1:0-17743 GCA_003314275.1 Chroogomphus rutilus
CCCAAATAGTTGTATTTGATGGCTCTTACCTGTCCTGCAGAGGAGTAAGAATGTTGGCAATAGTAGGCTATTGACATTTGATTAATTTTTTATTTGTACCAGTTATATCCAATGAATCATTTACTCTTAAGACCTGTCATAATCACTACTCAGCCAACTTTATGCAGGATTTTATTGAGAAATACCTTGTTTGTGATGGTTGCTGTTAAGGTTACTGTGAGTACGAACCTGACTGTGAATTAGATGGGGATTTGGAATAACAATTAAAAATTAGATACCCATATCGTAGCACACCTTTATAATAATTAGCCACAATGTATTATACCATTGAGAAACATACTTTGCTCAACAAACACCTGAGTTAGTGACTTGGTGTGCAATTCTCTCAACTCCTCTAACTCCCTCAAGGTTCCCAGGGAATTGAAAAGCGTCACTGCAAGGACAACTGTGTCGAAAAGGATGAGTATCGCATCCTCAATAGTGGCCACTAGAGAATGCATAAGCATTAAACAGAATTGAACCGAAGGATGCATCACATCTGAAAATCATGTGAATAGAGACATGTGAAGGAATACAATCAACATAACTCACAAAGACAACTGTTTCAGGTCCATCTCAGTTGTTACACATTTGTTTACCGTTACAAAAAACTATGCAGTGCAGAACAAATGCATTAGTCATCACAAAGTCATAGCATGTAATACATACCAAGAAACACCCAATAATTCCAATAAGTAAAAGACCAAACACCACAGCAGTCAGTCTCTTATGCTTCGAGACGGCATATGCCCGTGCCATTAAAAGCCCTGGTAGAATAGATAAATAAATTTGTGAATGGAAAATTAGGGCCATTGTCACATTGGATTCCAAGCAGGGGTAGAATAGAAATACCAGCAGTAAAGGGAGCCAAACCATTACATGCACTGTGATGACATTAGATTCTGTGGTAAACATCATCAGAGTCTTACTAGACCCGTATGAATGTGAACTCTCTTCAATTCATGGCATAGTACTGCTCACCTTTATGGATAGATTTTGGCCGAAAATGTCAATTATTGAGAAGGCCACAAAGAAGATGACCCCTGCATAGCGAGCCAAAATATACAGGACTGATCCTAATCTAAGCTTCTGCCTCCAGATGTGTTTTCTCTCAAAACGGAATGTGAGGAGTGTGTCATAAACCAGGAGTGCTATTTTAAATAGTGAGGTCACAACAAGGTCCACGTAAAATTACTACTGAACTTACTCAACCCAACAATCACAGAATAGTTCTCAGCCAAACTGTTCAGATCATAAATTTCCTTGAAACCGAACAGTTTAGGGTACTCATGCATCTGCTTCCTGCTGGAATAGGACTCGATTACTCCCTTGAGAGGACATCTGGTGAATGAATGTTGAGAAGGACTGGATTGATGGATAGAGGCAAAATGTGCAAGCTTTGTTAGAACCAGGCATCATTGACTCATTTTATACATATCTTCTACACCAAAACTGGAATATCTCCTCCAACCATTCCCAGAGAAGGATGCAACTTTACCCCAATGTTCTATTCACCATGAAAAACACTCACGAATATTCTCGTGAATTTAGGAACAGGTTTTGCACCACATTATCTATCCGGCCCCAGACCTACCCCAAGGGCTGGCTCACCTCATCTGGACATGTTGGGAAGGGGATACACTGGTATGTGGTTTCTATTCAGTCTATTTCCTATTCTATGCCATGTCCAACTTCCCCCCTATGAATTTTTCCTCCATATAGTTTCCACCGCATATATGCGGGTGTACCATGCCGCATGGTAGGGCCGCATTAGGCCGGCTTCTAAACTTCACTCCGTGAAATTTTCGTCTTACCAGTCAGTTTCTATTTTGTATAAGTACATTAATTAGTTACAACGAAAACAAGCAATTATAACTGTATCGTTGCCCCCCCCATCATACTAGCCATTAGGCTACACTGAAATATCCTTCACTCGCGCTGAACCGAAGGTTAAGCGCCGAGTTCATACTTCCTATTCGGGACTAGAACACCAGCTACTCGTCGTATGGCAAGGCCGGGTGTCAGGTGGGTTTCCAACATCACTATGTAATATATTCTATCACTACATATTATATTCAACTTGTGGGAGAGCCACAAGGATATAAACCTGCGCTTTGGCGCCCAAGCCGGTTTCCCGGCTCGGCGCCAAAGCGGAGAGCAAACCCAGAACACAGATCCCAGTAAAATTGCTATAGGGCAATACTTTCCCTAGCAATAAATACAGATAAAATAGTAGTAAAATTTGAGAGATTATTCCCCCATTTATACCACCGACTCTCCGATATAATAGCACGGGAATACCCCAGGAAACCCTATCTGCCAGACCCACTACAAGCTTTATGAGAGTAATGGCTGGGTAAAGGGAAACTATCTTGGTGATACCAAGATAGCATCTCTGCTACCATTTTTCTTGATGGTCAATGATACGTAAAGACAGCAGCACGATAGAAGTGATTCATGAAACATGATATCAAGTACTTCAAATAGCCTTACAACGAACAGCGGTTCTTCTGCCTCGTGTCAGAGCTCCAATCTCAATCTAATAAACTTAGACCACCGTCGTGAACAGGCTGTTGTAAGAATTCAGCATAGGATTCCCTGAATGTGTACGGAGGCATCCCCCTAACGCTCAACAAAAAGTGAACCATCAGACGGTGCGACAAGCTTGAACCATCAGACGGCGCGACAAGCTTGAACCGTCTGCGTCTAAAAAACCAGTGGCACTCAATCCATAGCCATAGCCGCATACCTGAGTTCAACGGTCAATTCAACTCATCTCACCCTAGTGGTTCGTGATAGATGTCTGAAGGAGTAAGCCAAACAACAGTTTCATCAATCGGTGACACTTCACCACGTTGGTTTCAAGTAACTTCTCCATGTTCTGGAAATCTTGGTCCGACTGACTATAATTTTTTTCTAGACACATACTGGGTATATCTCATCTCTTGACCGGAGTTTAGGCATGCACTTACCTCAAGCATCTCCAAAATTTGCTCAATAGTACACTCACCCGAGAACATACCGTGGGTTTGGTCTACACGAGCACACGAGCGCGAATCAAAAAAATAGTGCGGTGTTGGGCCTGGACGAGAGCCTGCTGGGTGAGTGGAGGAGCCTCCAGGCGGCATGCATCAAAAAGCGCGTCGAAAAGCGCTACAGTCTTGCAGCGCCGGGACACGACCTCGAACCAAACGCCACTTTCCCCATTGACAGAGGGCATGATGGTTCGCGGGCCATGCACACACCTCGGCTGCATCGCATTCTGCGCCGTTCGGACCTTGACCACCAGGCATGCCATCTCCAGGAACCTCAGACCCCTCCGCTGTACCCGCCCGCTGCATGCACTGGCACCATGCCACATTGACACCCAACAAAGCATTCAGCATGCTCGGCACGTTTCGAACCCCACGTAAATCCAGCAAGAACAGGAACTTCCGCATCGTTACTGAGTTCCAATCTCTAACCTCATGCAAGAAAACAAACTCAAATCTTTCGAGAACACCCTATTGGAGAAAACCAAAATAGGAATCGCTCAAATTGTATTAACTCTTTACCCCAATCCCCAACAAAAAGTGCCATGTCACGTGGCATGATTCAAATTGACCGTAACCTGTGTTGTGGTTAACGGTGAGTCTCATAATCGATTCCCGCAGCCTTGGGACATGGCAGAACTCACCATATATATGCGCAAGCGATGGCGGCGGTGGCCACGAGATGCGTTTGTCGATCCATGTCGGCTAACGGTGAGTTACGTTCCATTGTTTGTCGGCATGGTGGTGCGCAACGGTGATCAACCGATGTGTATCAGGTGGTGCGTACCTATTCGGTCAAGACAGAGAGAAATGTGTTTCAATGTGCGCGGAGCAATTAACTGCGCCACGTGAAGGTGGTCGACTTGTGAGTGCGGGGAATCGTAGCGGCCGTTGGAAGTGGTGAACTGAGTGCGCAACACTGGTGCAGGGAACCGTAGAGTCGGTCGAGTTGTGAGTGCGATGAGTGTGGGGAATTGTATGTACTACGGAGGCGAGTTTGCAGGAGCAATTTGGTAACGTTGTCGTCGATCTCGCCATTTTGCTGGTGCCAGGTACTTGAAGCACGGCATCAACGCGGAAATACGCATGAAACAATAGATTGCACCTCTCATACTGATCCGAATTTCAGGGGTATGTCGATAATGAGGTGGAGACGGAATAGCACTTTGAAACACCCTAACTTTTGAATATAGATGTACTGTAAAAACAAATTGGAATCACACTTTGCTTTTGTCTATCAGTCTGAATTGAGGGAAATCCAAGTTTATTGTTGTGGTCTGCCTAAATTGACAGAAAAGTCTCTATAAATCTTCACTTTACACTCCAGGCTCTTAATCTTGTCATATACAGTTCCTGCTTTAATGTCCAACCTTTCACATTCAACAGCTACCCCACATAGGATATAGGGAAAGTTTCTCAACGAAACTTCTTTCTAATCATCTCCCACACTGTCCATATATATTACTATACCTCGAGTGCGTAAGAAACATTTAGCATATGTTTGTTTATTTCTGTATCTATTCAACCCTCGGACCAATTGATCGCGTTAAGAAAGAGCCTACATAACATAAATTCGGTGACTTCTTTAGTATAAATTACAGTAATCACAGACTAATCACAAACAACCATCTACATAAATGATCACTCGGCACAACCATAATTATATATTCTAGGACGACATCCTGAGCTCCCAGCGAATACTATCACTTGATTGCCCAATATATGAACGTCGATGTTTTTTTGAATGTCTATGTTGTTTCAACGGCATCTGCAAACAAAATTGAATCATCACAGATAACTGGAACAACCCACCACAGTTGAAATAATGAATAAACCTTACCAGAATTTCGCGATCCCGCTGGAGCCATGTTCTCTATCTCTCCCAAACTCCTCCCGGCCCATGGATACTCATCGAGCTCAATCCGATCTGTATTGCATGCAGGGAGATCCTCGAGCTCAATTTCATTTGATGAGGGGAATCCAGTATCAATTGACTCGGTGATGTTCCTGTCACCGAATTCGTCCATAATGGCATTATGCATCCGTCGTGTAGCTGCATGGAAGCTGCCAATGGGATGAGGGGAAGAGTGGGTGGTGCCATTAGGATGGGAATGCTTCTCTTGGAGGTCCAAATGAATTCGACAGATGACAATAGCAGACAGGCTATATGAGCTATCAGCCAAGTCACCCAAATAGTCGGATTTTGGGGCTCTTACCTGTCCTGCAGAGGAGTAAGAATGTCTGCAATATTAGGCTATTGACATTTTAATAATTCTTTATTTGAAATTGTTAGATTAAATGAAACATTTACTCTTAAAATCTGTCAAAATAATTCCTCAGCCAACCTTATGCAAGATGTCATTGAGAAATACCTTGTGTAGGATGGCTGATGTTGCGGTTATTGTGAGCACGAACCTGACTGTGGATTAAAAGTAAATTTGGAATAACAACTAAAAGAATAGATACCCATATCGTAGCAAACCTGTATAACAATTAGCCATGATATATTATCCCACTGAGAAACATACTTTGCTCAACGAACACCTGAGTTAGGGACTTGTTGTGCAATTCTCTCAACTCCCTCAACTCCTTCAACTGCCCCAGGGAATTGGAAAGGGTTATTGCAACGACAATTGTTTCGAAAAGGATATGCAACGCATCCTCAATAGTGACCACTGGAGAATGCATAAGCATTAACACAAAATTGAAACAAAGGAAGCTTCACTTCTGAAAATCATGTGAATAGACAGATATGTGAAGGAATACAACCAACATAACTCACAAGTTAATCTTGTTGAGGTCCATCTCAGTTATTGCACGGTTGTTTATTTTTGCAATAAACTATGAAGTACAGATTAAGTATTATTAGTCATCACAAAGTAAGAGCATGCAATACATACCAGGTAACAGCCAATAATGCCAACAAATACAAGACCAAGCACCGAACCAGTCAGTCTCTTAAGCTTCGAGACGGCATATGCCCGTGCCATTAAAAGCCCTGGTAGAATAGATAAATAAAATTGTGAATAGAAAATTAGAGACGCTGTGACCTTGGACTCCAAGAAGGGGTAGAAAAGCAATACTACTAATACTGTAAGCTGAGTCATTACATGCACTGTGTTGACATTAGATTCTGTGTCAAACATCATCAGAGCCTTACTGGACAAGTATGAATGTGAACTCTTTATGATCCATGGTATTGAACTACTCACCTTGACGGATACATTTGGGAAGAAAGTGTTAATTATTAAGATCATCATGAAGAAGATGGCCTCTCCATAGCGAGCCATAATATACAGGACTGATCCTAATCTAAGTTTCTTCCCCCAGATATGTTTTCTCTCATAATGGAACGTGAGGAGTGTGTCATAAACCATGAGTACTATTTCAAATAGTGAGATCACAACGAGGTCCACATAAAATTACTACTGAGCTTACTCAACGCAGCAGTCATACAATAGTCGTTAGCTAAACTGTCCGGATCATAAATTTCCTCGAAACCGAACAGTCTAGGGTACTCACAAATCTGTCTCTTGCTGGACGAAGACTCGATTACTCCCTTGAGAGGACATCTTGTGAGTGAACGTTGAGAAGGACCGGATCGTGTATTGGAATGAGAGCCTGATGGATAGAGGCAGAATGTGCAGGCTTTATGAGAGTCATGGCTGGGTAAAGGGAAAATATGTTGGTGAAACCAAGATAGTATCTCCACTACGACTTCGCTTGATGGGAAATGATACGTAGAGACAGCAGCGCGATAGAATTGATTCATGAAACATGAAATCAAGTACTTGAAATAGCCTTAGAACGAACAGCGAATCTTCGGCCTCATGTCAGAGCTCCGAGCTCAATCTAATAAACTTAAACCACCTTCGGAAGCAGGCTGTTGTAAGAATTCAGGATAGGATTCCAGGAATGCGTACGGACACCTCCCCCTCACGTTTAACAAAAAGTGAACCATCGGACGCTGCGAGAAGCTTGAACCCTCTACTAACAAACCAGTGGCACTCAATCCGTAGCCATAGCCACATACCTCAGTTCACCAGTCAATTCAACTCACCTCATCCTAGTGGTTCGTGATAGATGTCTGAAGGAGTCAGCCAAATAACAGTTTCATCAATCAATTGGAACATCACCACGTTGGTTTTAAGTAACTTCTCCATGTTATGGTTAATCTTGGTCCGACTGACTATACATTTGTTCTATGCATATAGTGTATATATCTCATTTTCTTGACCGGAGCTGAGAGATGCATTCACCTCAAGCATCTTGCGCAGCCCGATATCGCACTTTTGGTTGAGGATTGGGGGAAAGGGTTGATACATGTTAAGCGATTTCTATTGTGGTTTTGTCCATTAGGGTGTTCTCGAAAAAAAGAGATTTGAGGTTGTTTTCTTGCATGAGGTTAGATTTTGGAACTTAGTCACGATGCGGAAGTTCCTGTTCTTGCTGGATTTACGCGGGGTTCGAAACGCGCCGAGCACGATGAATGTTTTCTGGGGTGTCGATGTGGCATGGTGCTAGTGCATGCAGGGGGCGCGAAGGTCAACGTGAGCTAGGGCGGGTACAGCGGAGGGGACTAAGGTTGCTGGAGATGGCACGCCTGGTGGTCAAGGTCCGAACGGTGCAGAATGCGATGCAGCCGAGTTGTGTGCATGGCCCACAAACCATCATGACCTCTGTCAATGGGGAAAGCGGCGTTTGGTTCGAGGTCGTGTCCCGGCGCTGCAAGACTGTAGCCCTTTTCGACGCGCTTTTCGATGCGCGTCGCCTGGAGGCTCCTCCACTCACCCAGCAGGCTCTCGTCCAGGCCCAACACCGCACTATGTTTCTGATTCACGCTCGTGTGCTCGTGTAGACAAAACCCACGGTATGTTCTCGGGTGAGCTTACTATTGAGAAAATTTTGCCATTGAAAACCAACGTGGTCATGTGCCCACCGATTGATGAAACTGTCGTTTGATTTACTCTGTCAGACATCTATCACGAACTACTAGGATGAGATGATTCAAATTGACCGTGAACACTAGTATGCGGCCATGGCTACGGATTGAGCGTCACTGGTTCGTTGGTAATAAGTGGTTCATGTTTCTCGCACCGTCTGATGTGCCACTTTTTGTTGAGTATCAGGGGTCGCAGTCACATGCAAGGGTGCGTTTGACAATTGACAAAGTGAGTTGTGCATGTGTAACCTGCGTTGTGGTTAACGGTGAGTCTCATACTCGATTCCCGCGGCCTTGGGGCATGGCAGAACTCACCATATATATGCGCAAGCGATGGCGGCGGTGGCCACGAGATGCGTTTGTCGATCCATGCTGGTTAACGGTGAGTTACGCTCCATTGTTTGTCGGCATGGTGGTGCTCAACGGTGGTCGACCGATGTGTATCAGGTGGGTGCGTACCTATTCGGTCAAGACAGAGAGAAATGTGTTTCAATGTGCGCGGAGCAATTAACTGCGCCACGTGAAGGTGGTCGACTTGTGAGTGCGGGGAATCGTAGCGGCCGTTGCAAGTGGTGAACTGAGTGCGCAACACTGGTGGGTGCAGGGAACCGTAGAGTCGGTCGACTTGTGAGTGCAATGAGTGTGGGGAATTGTATGTACTACGGACGCGAGTTTGCAGGAGCAATTTGGTAACGTTGTCGTCGATCTCGCCATTTTGCTGGTGCCAGGTACTTGAAGCACGGCATCAACGCGGAAGTACGCATGAAACAATAGATTGCACCTCTCGAATTTCAGGGTCATGTCGATAATGAGGTAGAGACGCAATAGCACTCTGAAACACCCTAACTTTTGAATATAGATGTACTGTAAAAACAAATTGGAATCACACTTTGCTTTTTTCTATCAGTCTGAAATGAGGGAAATCCAAGTTTATTGTTGTGGTCATCTTCACTCTACACTCCAGGCTCTTAATCTTGTCATATACAGTTCCTGCTTCAATGGCCAACCTTTCACATTCAACAGCTACCCCACATAGGATATAGGGAAAGTTTCTCAACGAAACTTCTTTCTACCCATATCTCCCACACTGTCCATATATATTACTATACCTCGAGTCCGTAAAAAAAATTTAGCATATGTTTGCTTATTTCTGTATTTATTCAACCCTCGGACCAATTGATCGCGTTAAGAAAGAGCCTACATAAGATAAAATTCGGTGACTTCTTTAGTATAAATTACAGTAATCACAGAATAATCACAAACAACCATCTACATCAAATGATCGCTCGGCACAACCATAATTATATATATTCTGGACCACATCCTGAGCTCCCAGCGAATACTATCACTTGATTCCCCAATATATGAACGTCAATGTTTTTTTCAATGTCCATGTTGTTTCAACGGCATCTGCAAACAAAATTGAATCATCACAGATGACTGGAACAACCCACCACAGCAGAAATAATGAATAAAGCTTACCCGAATGCTGCAATCCCACTGGAGCCATGTTCTCTATCTCTCCCAAACTCCTCCCGGCCCATGGATACTCATCGAGGTCAATCCTGTCTGTATTGGAGGCGGGGAGATCCTCGAGCTCAATTTCATTTGATGAGGGGAACCCAGTATCAATTGACTCGGTGATGTTCTGGTCACCGAATTCGTCCATGATGACATTATGCATCCATCGTGTAGCTGCATGGAAGCTGCCAATGGGATGGGGGGAAGAGTGGGTGTTGCCATTAGGATTGGAATGCTTCTCTTGGAGGTCCAAATGAATTCGACAGATGATGATGGTAGACAGGCTATATGAGGTACCAGTCAAGTCACCCAAATAGTCGGATTTCATGGCTCTTACCTTTCCTGCAGAGGAGTAAGAATGTTGGCAATAGTAAGCTATTGACATGTTATTAATTTGTTATTGAACCAGTGATATCCGATGGATAATTTACTAAGACCTGTCATAATCACAACTCAGCCAACTTTATGCAGGATTTTATTGAGAAATACCTTGTTTATGATTGTTGCTGGTAAGGTTACTGTGATCACAAACCTGAATGTGGATTAGATTTTGGAATAGCAATTAAACATTAGATGCCCATATCGTAGCACACCTTTATAATAATTAGCCACAATGTATTATACCACTGATAAACGTACTTTGCTCAATGAACACCTGAGTCAGTGACTTGGTGTGCAATTCTCTCAACTCTCTCAACTCCCTCAAGTGTCCCATGGAATTGGAAAGGGTCATTGCAAAGACAACTGTGTCGAAAAGGATAAACAACACATCCTCAATAGTGGCCACTAGAGAATGCATAAGCATGAAACAGAATCGAACCGAAGGAAGCTTCACTTCTGAAAATCATGTGAATGGACAGATATGTGAAGAAATACAACCAACATAACTCACAAGTTAATCTTGTTCAGGTCCATCTCAGTTATTGCACAGTTGTTTATTTTTGCAATAAACTATGCAGTGCAAATCAAGTTTTATTAGTCATCACAAAGTGAGAGCATGCGATATATACCAAGTAACATCCAATAATGCCAATAAGTAAAAGACCAAGCACCAACGCAATCAGTCTCTTCATCTTCGAGACGGCATATGCCCGTGCCATTAAAAGCCCTGGTAGAATAGATAAGTAAATTTGTGACTGGAAAATTAGAGCCATTGTCACCTTGGATTCCAAAAAGTGGTAGAAAAGAAATACTATCACTAAAGTAAGCTAAGTCATTACATGCACTGTGTTGACATTAGATTCTGTGTTAAACATCATCGGAGTCTTACTGGACCCGTATGAATGTGAACTCTTTGTTATCCATGGCACAGAACTACTCACCTTGATGGGTAGATTTGGGACAAAAATGTTAACTATTGCGAGGAACATCGAGGAGATGAACGCTCCATAACGAGCCAAAATATACAGGACTGATCCTAATCTCAACTTCTTCCTCAAGATATGTTTTCTCTCGTAACCGAATGTGAGGAGTGTGTCATAACCCAAGAGTGCTATTTCCCATGGTGAGATCACAACGAGGTCCACATAAAATTACTACTGAGCTTACTCAACGCAGCAATCGACGAATAGTTCTGAGCCAAACTGTCCGGATCATAAATTTCTTCGAAACCAAACAGTTTAAGGTGCTCACAAATCTGTTTCCTGCTGTATTAAGACTGAATTACTCCCTTGAGAGGACATCGGGTCAGTGAATATTGAGAAGGACTGGATCGTGTGTTGGAATGAGACGCTGATGGATACAGCCAAGATGTGAAAGCTTTATGGGAGTCATGGCTGGGTAAAGGGAAAATATGTTGGTGAAACCAAGATAGTATCTCTGCTACGATTTCGCTTGATGGTCAATGATGCGTAGAGACGGCAGCGCGATAGAAGTGATTCACGAAACATAATATCAAGTACTTGAAATAGCCTTACAACGACCAGCGATTCTTCTGCCCCGTGTCAGAGCTCCGATCTCGATCTAACAAACTTAAACCACCTTCGGGAACAGGCTGTTGTACGAATTCAGGATAGGATTCCCTGAATGTGTACGGACGCTGTCCCCTAACGATCAACAAAATGAAACACCAGACGGTGAGAGAAGCTTGAACCATCTGCTACTAACAAACTAGTGGAATTCAATCCGTAGCCATAGCCGCATACCTCAGTTCACCGGTCAATTCAACTCACTTCATCCTAGTTGGTCGTGATAGATGTCTGAAGGAGTCAGCCAAATAACAGTTTCATCAATCAATTGGAACATCACCACCTTGGTTTTAAGTAACTTCTCCATGTTATAGTTAATCTTATACATTTGTTCTATGCATATAGTGTATATATCTCATTTTCTTGACCGGAGCTGAGAGATGCATTCACCTCAAGCATCTTGCGCAGCGCGATATCGCACTTTTGGTTGAGGATTGGGGGAAAGGGTTGATCCATGTTGAGCGATTTCTATTTTGTTTTTGTCAAATAGGGTGTTCTCGAAAGAGATTTGAGGTTGTTTTCTTGCATGAGGTTAGAGATTGGAACTTAGTCACGATGCGGAAGTTCCTGTTCTTGCTGGATTTACGCGGGGTTCGAAACGCGCCGAGCGCGATGGATGCTTTCTTGGCTGTGGACGTGGCAAGGTGCGAGTGCATGGAGCGGGGGAGAAGGTCAAAGTGAGCTAGGGAGGGTACAGCGGATGTGTCTGGGGTTGCTAAAAATGGCACGCCCGGTGGCCACGGTCCGCACGGTCCAGAGTGCAATGTAGCCAAAAGAGCTTGAACGGGGTTGGTTTGAGGTCGTGTCCCGGCGCTGCAAGTCTGTATCGCTTTTCGACGCGCTTTTCGATCCGCACCGCATGCAGACTCCTCCACTCACCCAGGCCCAACACCGCACTATGTGTCTGGTTCGCGCTCGTGTGCTCGTGTCGACCAATCTATACAGGTATGATCTGATCTGATCTGTAAACTCTAATGCCATATGACTTATGTTCCACCCTGTGGTCGATTCATGTGATTCCAAGCATTATCAGGTTGTGGTGGGGAGCTATATAGACCCGTATGTCAAAACATTGATCAGAAATTTTCCTGAATAATGGCCACAAACGCCTGCCTGGGCCCATTTCATTCCAAGCGTCGTTTTCCTCTCCGAATACTGTGCCTTCTTATCGTCGTTTGCAACACTGTGCCATCGCTATCAGCATCCTCAGCCATGTTTACAATGGCATCGAGGGTGGCCTCTCAGTCGGTTTTTGCTTCGAGGCATCATCCCGCTCCCTCATCTTTTCGGTATTCAATCTGCCATTGAAGTCGCTTCTGCCGCCATGGTCTTGGGGAGGTTCTGACACGTTGAGAAACCTGGAGAGGAACACAGCCGTGTCCTCTCACCACGAAAACTGAAGTAATTCCATTGTCCCTGTATCTCTTAGTCCAATATTTATGCCTATCTCCCAAGATGAGAAAAGTCGTTATCGGGTAGCATAGGCGGACTTTGGAACAGAAGTCATGGCTGTGCAACCACGTGATTATTACAAACCGTAGAGGTACCAGTAATTTGGCTGTACATCCCCAGTGATCATCAATCACTACCTCGATCTGGAGCCACTGTATACACTATTTCTAACATCTGACCTGTGCATGAAGGTCTGCTTAAATTAAAATTTGTGTCAAGGGTGAGATCTTCTGAATTTATCAAGAGAGGCTCACGGAACCGGAGAGCTCAGCAACTCGCCAAAATATCCCAAAATGAAAGGCAAACCTGTTCAGCACTGCCATGGGCCTATGGGGTACGTCAAAGAAGCAGGGCCGTGTCAACTATCAGGGTTCAAACTCACGACCCAAAATTCTCTTTCTCTCGGGCTGCTAATCAACCAGTCGAATTCTTCGAATTGCCTATTGTGCACGTATAGCCGACACCGCCCCAACACACCCGGAGTGTGGCAATGACAGTACATGAATCAATGCATATAAAGGCAGCTTTCCTTGGTTGGAATCCATCATTGGCTCAACTCGTCTCTCATTCGAGAAACCTCCCTTTATCACAACTTCATTCATCATGGGCAATAGCTTCTCACGTTCCACAGGAAATCAAGAAATTCAGGGGAGGGTGACTACCGCTGGCGCTCCCGGTTCAGCGACAGCGACAAGTGAATTAACAACCAACCCTGGCTCGACCCCAGCGACGACAACGTCCCCGAACGTTGGGGGCAGATTGGTATTATTGGAGAGGTTCAAATTGGCGTTGAGTGTTCTCGGGAACAACCCATTGCTGCCTGAGATCAACCTCGCGGCAAAGTCAATGTTGACACCCATTCAACTTTTTGAGGTGTGTCGCTAGACAGGGCGTGAAAACTGGCTCGGGATGATAACAAATAGTGTGTTATAGGAGATGGGGGAGAACGCTGGGGCGTTTGAGCCTCTAACGGAAAAATTCGTATGGACACATTTTCTGGTCAACAAGATCAGTAACGACAAAGAATTCGATGTCGATGATTTCCATGACCTCGTGTTTGAAATCCAAGTGTGCGCGCTTCCCATCTTGATACGAGACGAGTTCTAAATTGACCTGACGACAACAGTGACTCCCAAGGATTAGAACACGAGCTGAGCATGCGCAAGGAACGACTTCAACTTCACCGCTTCATAACCTCAGGTAAACTGAATGCGAAGCTGAACAGTATCGACGAAGATCTCAAGATGGTTATCAATAAATCCCAAGTATGGAGATGTTATAGAGTTGGGAATAGAATGATGATATGGACATTTGTTATTCTATTTTTAGGCGATTCTGCAAATCAAGACGGAAGAGGAAGTACGTGATCTGAAGATCGAGCTCCAGAAAATGCTGGAGCAGGAAAAAGACGAGAAGGTGGTTGAGAAGATCCACAAGGATGGGATCATAAAGTTGGAATGGAAGGATATTATAGGTTCGTACAGCTCTCCTCCTCTCCGCAATGTTGAAATAAATTGACGCATTATTCCAACATAAGTTGAAGAGGAAATCAATACTCCCATCCATGGTGTGCAGATTGTGGATTCCCCATACTGTAAGCCAATAATCACCCACACGAACTTGGTAATTCTGATATTTTTTGCATCCAATCAGCCAGTGTGAAGGACAGCATCATGAGGTCATTCTCTGCTGGTGTAGCTGATGTATACATCCCGCAAACCACTGGTATCATAGACGCCTCGAACGCCCCTGCCCAGGGCGCCCCGTAAGCAGTCCATGCGCTGGCACATTATTCTAGCAGATGGTCTAATGTATTGCGATGAGGACAGACGATTTGGTTATGAGGCGGAAACTGTCCTAGTGCCGAACCAATTTGAGATCGACAATATCTGTTAGTGCCGCTCTACTCTCCGCCATCTGCAAATACCTTGACCCATTATTCCAATCCACAGTGGGTAAGGATACCATAGTCTGCCCCCCTATAACGCCAGACCACCCAAAGGTGACCTCCACAAAACTGCCTCCGTTTCCGGGAAGCTCGACCACTCTACTTCGCACTTCTGATGGCCGCCCTGAACCATCCGGTTCTCGGAATAAACTAGCTGAATCTGGTAATTGATTTCCAACCCCTGATTTTTTCTTCGATGGGATCAAGAATATTCATTTATTCACAGATATGTTGTCAAAGGCCTTCAGTTGGCTTGAACCTCCTAACAGCGATGACCTCAAAGTTGTTTCCAGCTTTTTACAGAACATGGACATTCACAGTATAATTTCCTCAATAATTTGATTGTAGTGTTCAATATCTCACAAATTTTGACAGATGATGCACATGCCATATATGAGCAGTGTGGCCTCCCTGAAGTTGTCGCTCTTATGGAGAAAGGTTGGCATGCTGTTCATGAGCAGGCCACTGACATGCTATCAGTGATGATTGAAGAATGCACTACGGTCTCGGATGAGATCCTTATCCAAGTGGTTCAGCCTCTGAACAATCCTAGGGAAGAAATCAGTTACATGACAACCTTCCTATTGTTTGCCCTTGCTCTCAAATATGGTATTTTGTGTTTTATTTATTGGGATGAAAGTTACATTAACAGCATTTCGAGATAATGACCTGACCTCTCTACTTCACCCCGTGGTCTTTCAGGAATTGATGAGTTTCTTGACAAGCCACTTGGACCATGTGCAATGCTGCATTATTAGCATCATGGCTTCTTGTGTGGATGCAGGTAAGGTAATCACTTGAACCATTAAGTGTATATTCAAAGCAAGTATCTAGAGCATTTTCAAAGGACAGTTGCCAACTCGAACATATTCCCCATGATTGCAAAATTGCTTGTTAAAGTCACAATCAGTCACAGGATGTTCCAACTTCTACTTTGGTCAATAAAAAGATTCATATGCTATGGTATGTTCTCATTTCTCCTGTTCCTCCTTGACCTATTAAGCATGTTGGGAGATAGATGAACTTCAAAGCCTGATCATACAGAGTGATATGATCTATGCCCTTTTTCAATTACAATCAGCCAATAAACTCCCAGCTGAGTTTGCAAAACTCCTCTCAGATGTTATTGCTCATGGTAAGATGGTCATCTTGTGAGGCTTGAATATCATTATAGTTAACAATTTTCCCTTAGAGCACATCTCATTATCCCTACCCTTTTCACCAAATACATTTTTACCGACACCTGTTGCTTCCTTCCAATGTGTCATTGGGGCACAAGAAGCTTTAGACAGAGTGTTGAAAGAAGAGAACGCCCTCAAAACATTCCTCAGTTCTTATGAAATATCATCAGCAGATTACTTTGTTCAAGTTGGATTCAACACAGAGCTCTTGGATCGTGGAGGAGGGCATCTGGAGGAAATATACATATATATTGGCAAGGAGCCTAAGGTGCATGTGTTATCTACCCTGATTGCAGGCATTGGGAGCCTTTTCAATCCTTTCCCCTGTGTGGTCTCAACTTTGGTGGACTCATATTGTACACCTGATCCTTCTGGACTGCCACTTGGTTTTGACAGTGTTATTCTGGAAAGAGGAGGTAGGCAACATCAACTTATGAGGCTGTCTAACTATTTGGATGCTTTGGGAACACCTGACCTGGAGTCCATTGAGAATGCTCCTAGAGAAGGAGATGCACCTGGACCTGGAATACCAAGAGGCAAGGATAACAATAGATTTGGGGATGTTCCGAGTGGCGGAGACCTGACTGGGTCTGGAGGGTCTGGTGGAGAGGATAATAGGTCATCCAGGACTCCTCCCGGAGGTGGAGACAACATGTATCAACCCTTCTCCAAATCCCCAGCAAAAAGTGCTATATCATGCGGTGCGAGAAGCTTAAGCTGCTAAGGGGGTGCGCAACTGGAATAAATGTATAGTCAGTTGGACAAGATTAACCATACTATGGAGAAATTACTTGGCTGGATGTAGGCTGCATTCTAAACGTGCCGGGTGTTGAAATATGAGATAAGTCCTTACTCATGACATGCCGACATTCATCTTCCACATTGACCACTATTATTCACAAATTATCGTTCACTACTATTGTTCAACCTGTCATTGCTCATACTCATTGTTTAGCTACAGTATATAAACACCAGTAGCTTGTCATCTCCTGAGTGCCATTATCACTTACTCGGTATAGGTGAGACACTCATTCTATTTATTCCCTTGACATAGGCTCATGTATTGTTTTCTACATAGACCTTGTCTAGGTATTAATCATATCAGTCGCGTCATCACTTACTCAACTGAGACCTTGTCTAGATTCAACACAGGGCGCGATGAATGGTTTCTTGGGATTAATATAAATTTAAATTCTCCTATGACAAAATATGTGGGCCTGATCACATATACAGGTCCTGATTTATCATTGAAGTTCGACTGCTTCGCATAGTATACAGGATAAGGCTCTCAACGGACCTTTTTTCTAATGGATATAATCCACTCTTTCCAGATATATCACTGTACCTCTCTCACTTGTTCAGATAGATTCATATGGCATTTCACTCAACTGACAATCATGTCATAGTGGGAATGTAGCCTCATCCGTGCTGTGCTAGCTATGAAAAACGATCGGAGAAGGGAAAACTATTCAGCGTAACATGTGAAGGTGTTACTGGTTCCGGTGACAAAAGTCACTTGTAATGTGCAACTTGACGACTTGCTTGGTTTACAAGCTTTTATTATTACTCCAGTTTACGTTTGATTTATTCCGTAAGAGAAATACTTTGTTCTCATTTTATTATTATTAAATTCTCGAACCAATTGATGACTTTAAGAAAGA
>QLPI01021469.1:0-21075 GCA_003314275.1 Chroogomphus rutilus
GTCGAGGTCGAGCGGTGGTGTGAGATAATGCGGGTGAGGGTCAGTTGGTCGGTATTCCCGAGTAAGTCGGTACTCGGTGTTGCGGGCTTGACAAATGGTGACCAAAGACTAGTCTGCTATCTGTTAGCCTATAAGCATACCGAGAGTTGCGTTAACTTGGCAGATGCTAGTAGTGAGGTTTAGATCAATGCTCCTATGTCTCCTTATTCTCCTTTAATTCTTTTTGTCATCTGATTAGGTGCCGAATATTCTCTACAACCAACCTTGCATGCTTGATCATATCAGCATCCATTCATAGTTACTCCTTTATTTTATTCTCCTTTAGAATTCTTCAATCCAGTACTGCTAATTCAGTTATTACTGAATATATAGACATGTCTACTAGATCTTCCGTCAGGGCTATCTCAGTCCACCCATCTGTCTGTCATGTCACTAGATCTGTTGGTCGGCAATATTCGGTCACAACTCACTCACCTGCTATAATCTGTTGATTAACAGGGTATTGGGCAGTATTATGTTCCATCAAGTCACTAATGCCTTTAGGTGCATCCCAATGGCCTCGGTCCAGTTGGCATTTGCCACTGCTTCAAAAGCCTCATCTAAGATCCTGTTCCATCACTGGAAGCTCTGCCAACAGCCCTAGTCAATGCAACTGCCTTGTGCATGCTTGTATAGCAGAATAGCTGGCAAGTTTTTAGCTGGGAGCTCTCAGTCAGCATATGATGGCCCATGCCCCCAATAAACCCATATTTATCCACACAATGACCACCATTAGAAGTCTATAACAATTGCTTTCTGTAAATCCATTGCATCAACCTGAAGTTCTGTAATCCTGAACCCCCACAATTCTGTGACCTAGGTTCTGCTCCTTGATAAATGATGTGCAGGATCATCGTGTACCTCACTCCCTTGTTCTTCCTTTTCTATTAGCCCCTTGTACTCCCTTCTTCCCCTTGTCTTTACTCAGCAATAGATAGTATAAGGACTAACTACATGAATATAAACCCCCAGTTAACTGGACTATTTGCCAGTACAAATATTGACTTAATCTGCATTGTAGTTTCCAATTCAGTTTTGGTAAACTTTCCAACTTTCCAAAATTAGGGACAGATGATCGAGGAGGGTGCAACACATAAGTTCAAGCCAAGTCCCTTTGACCTCAAACTCTTGAACAACTAGTTATACAACCTAATACCACGAACAACTCCAAGTCCCTGGTGCTTCCTGTCTTTCTGCCTTTCCATCTCCATCCATGAATCCACTATCTCCAATCCCTTCATTATCAGAGTCTCGACCCCCCTTATGAATACCCTTCAGAAGCCTCCAGAAACCCCTCCAGAAGTATCTAGCTAAGCACCTGACATGCAGATTTAACAGTATATTTGTACTCACACTCCTGATCGTCATGAGCTTGAGACGCATCACGCATTCACAAGCCCTACAGACAATCACCCAGGCATCTGCCCACCATACATCTGTCCCCTGAGAACTGTCCACCCCCAGACCTACTTTCTAGATACCTCAGACCCTAGCACACCCTCTGGAACCTTCATCTGACTCTGGATTCTCAAGCACAGACCTACACCCATGCTCAAATATGACCAACCCATTCCTCATCAATCACCCCCTGGTGACTCATCAATCATCACCCTCAGAGATGTCATACAGCTCAGGACCATCCTCAGTAGTACTATCAACTTTGGGACCACCATCCACAGCACCACCCCCTTTTGCATCTCCCCCTATGTACCACCCTCCTTCACACCACCTCTGCTCGTTTTACCTCCACCCTTCACACCTCCATTTGTTACACCACCACCCATTGCACCACCACCCATTGCACCACCACCCATTGCATCACCACCCATTACACCACCACCCATTGCACCATCACCCATTGCACCACCACCCATTGCACCACCACTCATTGCACCACCACCCATTGCACCTCTGCCCGCTGCACCATCCCCTGTTGTCCAACCCCATATTGTACCACCCACCACAGCACTGCCACCTCAAGCCAGACTGGCTCTATGACTATGACGAGTTCATCTCTGAACTCAAGACCAACCTCAGCCCCCACAACCTAGAAGGAGAGGCCGAAGCAGACCTCAAGAACCTCCACATGTGCAATAACTAGCCCACCACAAAATACATAGTCGAATTCAATCAACTAGCCACCCACGTCCACTGAGGAGACACTGCACTCTGTCGACAGTTCTACAATAGACTTCCAGGCAGGATCAAGGATGAGATTTCCAGAGTAGGAAAACCCCACTCCCTGCTCCAACTCCACCTCCTGTCCCGATCCATCGACACCTGTTATTGGGAACAACAATCCATTGATTGACAGGGCATTGAGTACTACTTGTTTAGATCTTCATCCCAACTGATTCTTGGTACTGTCAAGCCCACAGTTTCACTCAGCGCTTAATCCGACCCTCCAAAAACTCCACTCAGGAAAAACCCTGACCATTGCGGAACCTGTACCATCCCTTAGACAAATGGTACCATGTGTAGATTCCTTCTTAGACTAGAACCTATTGATAACATGTAAATATCTACCACTGAACCATTGACACCATTCAAACCGAGACTCAAAATTGCAGGACATCCTCCAAATCCTGATGGCACCGCCACCATCCAAGTGATGATCTAGTGACCAACTACCATGACCACCATGACCATTTCAACCACCACAACCCCTGACCACCACAACCACTACAACTCCAACCATGGAACTAGTTAGATGATGGGATATCTACCCTAGAGAAGGGGAAAACAACTGAAAGCTAACCCATATTGACTTAAGGATCTAGTTAGGAACCTCTGTCCAACCCCCAAACTTACAACACCAACTAGAAGCATCATTAAATTCCAGAACAATAATGAACAAGCATTCTCAGTCATCACCATAGAACAAGGAATGCTCTAGTTCTGGATCATGATCGGAAGGATCTTGCTGATCGAACAAATCCACATCTTTCCCCTTTCCTTCACCACTTAACCCTGGTGATGGGCCCACCATTTCAGTAGACTGCCCCACCTTAGGTGTCACATTCCCCACACCATGCACTGGATCCACCATTTTGGTAGACTGCCCTGCCTTGGGTGTCGTATCCCCCACACCACGTGCTGGATCTGCCACTTTGGAAGACCTCCCCACCTTGGATGTCACATCCCCCACACCATGTGCTAGATCCGCCCGACCCCTCACTGCCTGAGGACTCGGGGTAAGACTACCACACCAACACACCCTTGTCAGATACTTCCAATCATCTGTCTTAATGGTGTTCCACATCTCGGAAGCATCCAACAACCTTTTCACATCAACCCCAAGAGCGAGGAGACGAGCATCCATTCCAGATATGCTATCTGCAATCAGCCCCAAGGCAGCCACAATCTCAAAGGAACTACCACGTTGACCTTTGTCTTCTTTAAAGAGGACACTTTGGGAGCCTCCATCTCCTCCTGCCCCCTCTTTCTCAGAGTCAATCCCTTGACAACTGGTACCCTGCCAACCTTACACCTTACCCTGCTAGACTGACAGGGAAGACAAGTCTTAACCCTTGTAGACCACTCACAGTCCTTCCCCCATCTATGGCAGAGATTGTAGGGTTCTGACCTCAAAAACAAAGGAAACTCCAGGGTGGCAGCCTGATACAAATCAGGATGGTGTCAGATCAGCGCTTGACAACTGGATTCAAAGGGTCCAAGACCCACCTCCTTCCCAATCATCCGCACATTGTGAACCACCTGATTCTTGTAGGATTTTTAGGCCTCAGAAATCCAGGCCTCCTCCTTCTGGTGACCCCGATGCCTCCTCTCTGCATCTTTTGCAACAGTACTTGACTCGGCCACAGGCACAGAAGGAACACCCCCCTCACCCCCTGTATTCCCCCCAGTAGGTGATGGAATAGGTTCTGGATCTGAGGAAATGCTACAACTTGTTGAGGAATTATTGGACTGATTAGTACCCTGGGGAAAAACACCTCCATCCTTGAATCCTGGCCCAACAGCAAAGTGTCCCCAGGCCAGCACATCTCCTGGGTTCTCAACCTTCTGGTTAGCCAGAAGATCATGCTTCAGCTCCCTAGCTTCCCGCTCTATGGCACAGTCTTCCTCCTCCTTCTTCTTTCGCTCTTCCTCCCTTCTCTCCTCCTCCATCTTCTTCCATTCTGCCTTCCTTTTTTTCTTCTCCAACCTCTGGGCTTTAGCCTTCCGGTGCTCTTCAACCTTCTGGGCAGCCTCCCATTTCCTCATCCCTTCTATGTCCAATAGGCAAAACTTTTTCACATACTTGGCCTTGAAGGCCTGCATCTGCTCCGAAACTTCTGCCTCAACATCCTGCTCCAGTTCAGACATGGTTAAGGGCAGGAAAGGAGCCTACAGGGGAAGAGAAAAACCCCTTTTATAAACAATGGATAGGTGCTTGTAAAAAATGCCTATCACATTCCAATATGCCTAAAAATACTCCCAAGTCCTTCTCTGCTCAATTCATCATAAGAATAAGCTTAGGACCTCAAGGGCTCGGTCCTAGTGGGGGGATACTGTTATGGCCCATGCCCCTAATAAACCCATATTAGTCCTCACAACCACCTGCACCTTTTCTGGGACTTTCCAACTGTTAGAAATCTGTAACAATCGCTTTCCATAAATCTGTTGCATCAACCCGAAGTTCTACAATCCCAAACCCCCACAATTCTGTGACCTAGGTTCCGCTCCTTGATAAATGATATGCAGGATCATAGCATACCTCACTCCCTTGTTCTTCCTTTTCTATTAGCCCCTTGTACTCCCTTCTCCCCCTTGTCTTTACTCGGCAATAGATAGTACAAGGACTAACTACATGTATATAAACTGCCAGTTGACTGGACTATTCACCAGTATGAATATCAACTTAATCTGCATTGTAGTTTCTGATTCAGTTCTAGTAAACTGTCCAACTATCCAAAATTAGGGACAGATCATTGAGGAGGGTGCAACACATAAGTTGAAGCCAAGTCCCTTTGACCTTGAACACTTGAACAACTAGTCATACAACCTAATACTGTGAACAACTCCAAGGTGCTTCCCATCTTTCCACCTTTCTGTCTCCATCTGTGAATCTACGATTTCCAATCCCTTTGCCATCGGAGTCTCAGCCCTCCTCACAGAAACCCTTCAGAAGCCTCCGGAAACCCCTCTGGAAGTATCTAGCTAAGCATCTGACATGTGGATTTAATACAGTGGTGCCACTTGGTACATTTGTCCAAGGTGTCTTCTATCTATCCCCATCCATTCTTATTTCATCTGTTCTGTATATTTGTATTTTATGTACTTACCACTCTTTTTCCATTTCCTTGGCCTGAGGCCAGTACTTTTAGTAGATATTGGGATGTCTACCTAAAAGGAAGGGGTGGCGATCGCTAGATATACTTCAAACTATACAATCTCCCCTCCCAAAGACACCTGTTAAGTCCGCGTGTCAGGCGCTTAGCTAGTACTTCCGAAGGGGTATTCCGGGTTAGTGCGAAGGTCCGTAACGGGGCCGAAGACCGAGACGGAAGTCGGACGGACTACGGACGGGGACGGAGGCGCCGGAGACTTAGGGTAGGTCGCGGAATGGTTCAATCCGGTCACTGAGGTGTTCGAGGTCGAAGGGACTTGGCTTCAACTTATGTGTTGCGTCCTCCTCGATCGTCTGTCCCTAATTTCGGAGAGGAGAAGGAGATTCACCGGAGTGAGTTGGGACTAGGTGGACTAAGATGATATTCGTACTAGCGAACAGTCTAGTCGACTGGGAGACTATATACATGCGACTGTCTTGTACTATCTTTTGCCGGTAATAAAACAAGGGAAAGGAAAGTACAAGGGGGTCAATATAAAAGAGAGAACAAGGGAGCGAGGTACGCGATAGTCCTGCGTGTCGGTTATCAAAGTATTGAGTCTCGGTCGGGGACGGACTCGGAGGTGGTGTCTCGGTCGCGACGGGATCGGAAGCGGACAGTGGACTCTGGGTCGGACTTGTCGGGAACGGAGATTACGGAAACGGTCCTTCGTCCTTTTGGTCGGAAAGGTCTCGGAATACGGAGGGGTGGTTGTGGGGGTTGTTGAAGGTATGGGCTATAACAACACCCCTCTCCTAAAAACCCCCTTCCATTTACTACTCTCCATTTTTTTTCTCCATCTCGACCTTAACTCCTATCCATCCTGACCCTATGTTATCCCAACACTCTATTCCCAGCCCTATGTTCATACCCACTCCCGAATACATCCCACTCAAATCCACCCATTACCCTCTCTTTCTCACAAACAAATTTGCCAAACATCCAGTTCCTTCTTCCCTTATGACTTTATTTCTTTCTTTCTTTACTCTTTTCAACCAAAATAATCATATATATATATAGACTACTTCAGAGTCACACTCTCCTGACCCTCCTCTATATCATCATCCTCTCTCTGTTTCCCCCTTTCCTTTCCATTCACCTCTCCATCCTCATCATCCTTCAGCTCATCCTCCTCCCTTCCTAAATCTCCCACATCCTTGGGACCTCCCAGATCCCTCTCTGACATAAGGAGCAGGATGCCAATTATAGTAGCTCCACCACCCACCTTCCTCCCAGCATTTCAGCCCATGGGACTTGGACCATAGGTGTCCCCCCACTCAGCTGCATGGTGCAGGCCCACCTTAGCCTCTTTCTTGGTGGTTCCTTCACCTCCTCATCTTCTTCCTCATTGCCCTGAGTTCCCCCCTCACTCGGATCGTCCCTCTCACTTTCCACCTCCATCTCCTCATCCTCCTGAATAAAGGGGTGACTTTTCATTTTCAAGGCCCATGGTACAGCAAGATTTCACCGCACCTTGCACTTTTTACATATTCAGCAGGCAGCCCCTGGTCCCAGGACACTGCACTCATGGTTCCATTTGTTGCATTCCTTATATGGAGGACAGAGGGTCAGAGACCACTTCTCAGGGGTCTCCTTGCGTTATTTACAACAGTAATCAATAAAAAACACATAAAAAAATATCACCACTCATCTTGGCCCCTCCTGGCTGTTCACTCCTTCCTCTTCTCTTTGTCCCAGGCTCCATGCTTGACCCTGCCATGCTTCTTCCCCTCTTCTGCACTGGAGCCTTTGGGACTCCCAAGACTTCGGGAGCCCTCATGACCTTGACACCCTGCACTTTGGATGTTGTGTTATGATCTTGCATATACTGGGGATCTTCCTCCCTGCCTGTTGGTTTTGAGACCTCTATGTCCATTCAAATGGCCATTTAGCCTGTAGATTTCCAGCTTGATGAGCCACCTCATCATCCACCACCTGCATTACCACAGCCACAGCCTGTTTGGCTGCTTCCTTTGCAGCCTGTTTGGCCACTTCCTTTGGAGCCACTACAGCTACCCTATCATCGGCCAGCCTCTTCATCTTGGCCACCTTAGCCATGGCCTCCTTATCCTCTGTCCATTTTCTTTCAGCCTCCTCTTTCTCCTGCTTCTTTGCCTTGGCTTTGACTTTAGCTGCCTCTTCAGCAATCCCCACAGCCTCCACCTCCTCGTGGTCCTGTTGTCACTTGACCCATTGCTCCTGCATTTTGCCTATATGCTTCTCATCTTCATCTATTTTGTAACCTAATTTTTTTATAGTTACTGATAGGAGTATGGTGATTTGTTAAATGGATTGATGAAGACATGTTGTGGGCGCTACACCCCAAACCTCTACATGATGCCACTTTAGGCATCTCAAACCCTATTTTCAATCTCCGCCTACTGGCTTCATGGGTTCAGCCACTAAGGAAGGGATACTGTCAAGTACATATACTGAGTACCTGCTAACTTGGCAATACCAACTGACCGACCCTTACTGTCAAGTACATGTACCGAGACCTGTCCACTCAGCAATGCTGACCGAGCAACCATCCTACATCCACAACCAAGTGTCCACGCTGCATGTATAACACTTGGTACACTGGTCTCAGCTTGGTACATCCACCATCCACACTCCTTGTCCTCACCCTTCAGTCCATCTCACCTCGGGACTTCCTGACCTTGTATTATCCTCGGCTGTGACTCCATTGTTTTATAGTCGGCCACCCCCTATTGTCCTATCCTTGGCCACATTTCTATTATCCTATCCTTTATTGTCTTATCCCCGTTTTGCATTCCTTCATTCTAGTTTTACTTGTTGTAGACAATAACCACATGCTCTGCATACCTTGTTGTCTCACATTCCTTATTCCACATGTCGCTTTTTAAACCTATATAAGTAGGACATGCATGTACATATTTCCTCATTCTGGGTATCGACTAGGCTTAGGCCCTTCTACCTTCTTCCCCTCTGTTAAAGTCCTTGACTTGGGCCGGCATCACTAGCATCCTCCTAAGTACCTGTCTGTTTCAAATCGGTGGCATGCACGGCAAGTAGGGTGCAATGCACAAGTACGTTGAAGCCAACGCCACTACTCTTGGCCTGCAGGACTTGGCCATTGTCTGCCCGACACCCTTCAGCAGTACCGAAGTCCATCAGTACCCGAAGCTTGATACTTACCCACATACCAGTGACAAGTCTTCCTTCACCAGTTCACGGCCCCGGCTTGGTACATTCAGTACATTTGGTACATCATATGGTTCACCACTCTCATCCTACACCCTCCATCCATTACCGTTCCCTCATTACCCATCCCTTCCCTTACCCATTTCCCTTAGGAACAATTGTTATTCATTTATTATTCGGTTACAGCCCTATTGTTTTATCTTCAGCTGTTTTTCCATTGTTCTATTCTTATCCACTCTCTCATTATTCTATTTTCAGCCATATTTCATTATTCTATTCTTGCTTACATTTCCTATTCTATTCTTGATCACTGTGGACAATACCTCCATATGATTCTTCATACCTTATTATCCTCCATTCCTTATGCCACCCTATTCCCCATCTTGCTTCTTAACCTATATAAGTAGTAGATGTATGTAGATAGTTACTCACTCTGAATATCAACTTTGTTTGCATCTCCTTGTCCCCCTTCTTCTGTCTAAAGTCTTTCACTCAGGCCAACACTCTTGGCATCCTCCCAGGTCTCTCTTCTGTCCAAATCAGTGGCATGCACAGAACAGCAGGGCACAATGCAGGAGCATGTTGAAGCCTAGCCACCTTGAATGGTCTGCAGGACTTGACCGACTCATTGGCTTTACCGAGCATAACACATGCATGTGCTGCCCATGCCGTGTGCACCATACAGTAGGGGACAAAACCATTCAAGTGTTTTGAACATTTGTGTTGTACTGTAAATAACAGGAGGATTACATAATCAAAAAATATGACGTAATTAGTGGAGATAGCCCTGCTTCTGCAATTGTGGTCACAATCAAGATGATTATGTAACTCTCAATATTCATTGAGATATTAATTATTTAAAAAAATGAAGCATTCGAATGGTTTTGTCCCTCACAGTTATTAATGCAATAAATTGTATATACAGGGCTGGAAATCACATGACAAGTCACGTGACATTGTGTGAACCTTTTTATAGTTTGTTTCTGCCCAAACAAAGCCAAACATCCCTTGTTCAGAACCATGAAGCCTCTCTCTGCTGCTAAAATTGACTCTATCATCCAATTGCTCAAAACTGGTCATTCTAGCCACTACATCTCCTCTTACCTTGGTGTCTCTGTTAGCTCTATCTCTACCATTGATAGGAAACACTGTCCTGATATACCCAAGGGCACTGGTAGTTGCCCATCCAAGATATCCCCCTCCAACATCAACCATATTGTATCGCTCATACAAAGAGGGAAGATTGAGAATGCAACCCAGGGTACCCAGGTGCTGAAAAACATTCTCAATGAACCAGTGACATTCAAGACTGTAAGGAGGAACCTGAAGAAGGCTGGGATGAAGGCAGTTGTAAAGAGAAAGAAGCCACTTCTTAGTGCAAGGTATAGGAAGGCAAGGAGGGGGTTTGCAGTAGCTCATCTGGAGTGGACTCTAGAGGACTGGAAGCATGTTGTCTGGTCAGATGAGACCAAAATCAATCAATTGATGTCAGATGGAAGGAGATGGGTGTACAAAAAGGCTGGAGAGCCTTTGAATGATAGGCTAGTTAAGGGAACACTGAAGTTTGGTGAGGTTTTGTGATGGTATGGGGTTGTATGTTGTGGAAAGGACCTGGCTATGCTGCCAAAATTGATGGAAGGATGGATGGGGAGTTGTACACGTAGATTCTAGATGATGAGCTTCAGGCTAGCCTGGAGTATTATGGTAAAGATTCTACTGACATTATTTTTCAACAGGATAATGACCCCAAGCACATGTGCAAGATGGCCACTGAGTAGTTTTCTGACCATGGCTATGAGGTCATGAAGTGGCCAGCTCAGTCCCCTGATCTAAACCCCATTGAACACCTGTGGACTATTGTCAAAAAGTGCTTTTCTGACTATAAACACCCTCCTAGTGGAGTGCATGAGCTATGGGAGAGGATTGGAGTAGAATGGGAGAAGATAGAGCCAGAGGTGTGTCAGAAGTTGATTGAGAGCATGCCTAGAAGGGTGCAGGCAGTGATGAGAGCGAATGGGGGCTTTACCATGTACTGATATATACCATTTCTTGTTTAAAAAATGTGAGGGACAAAACCATTCAAATGCTTCATTTTTTTAAATAATTAATATCTCAATGAATATTGAGAGTTACATAATCATCTTGATTATGACCACAAGTTCAGAAGCAGGGCTATCTCTACTAATTACATCATATTTTTTATTAGGTAATCCTCCCGTTATTTACAGTACAACACAAATGTTCAAAATACTTGAATGGTTTTGTCCCCTACTGTATGTGTCGTATGCATCATACATGCCATATGCACCATATGCACATGCATATGACACGTACACACTACATATGTGCAGGTGTGGCATGCACCTGACATCCATCAACCCATGGGTTGATGGGTTCAGGTTTCTCATGGGTTGGGTATGTATTATCTACATTTGACCCATAGGTGACCTGTGCCATTCCCTACTCCAGCCTGCTCCCAAAGCCACACTCTCAGCCAACTATATGGGCTTGCTGACTCTGCATCCCACACCTTCACATGTGCACCACCATTGTTCATCATTGCATATGTATGCCACTATCATTCATCATCACACAAGCACATCTTCCAATGACAGCAACAAGTCACTGACCTCTGGCCATGACTGACAAGATGAGATCCATTCACATGGCCCTGCTTCCCATGAGCAGGGACCCCAATATGCCTGTCTGATGATACTACCTCTGCTTCTGCTTGCCACCAAGCAATTCACATGGACAATAGATGGACAGATGTTCCCACAGGTCCCCATCCAAGTTGCTTACGGTGACCCCGCAATTTTTCCCTACTACCATTACCTACACTAGCTCACTTCTGGACAGAAGCAGTCACCATATCTCCCCCCCCATTCTTGTGTCCTGCTCTCCATCTCCCACTGCTGTCAAGCCCGCAACACCGAGCACAGACTCACTCGGGAATACTGACCAACCGGCCCTTACCCACATCATCTTGCACTACCGTGTGGCCTCGGCTCAGTACACCTGGTACATCATATGGACCAATCCTCTCGTACATCCCCTTTCATTGTTCCTTCACCCCCTATCCACTCCTTAACCCGTTTCCCCCAAACAACATGATGGCCACTCATTGTCCTGGCCATTGCCATTGTTTTATCTTAGGCCATCCTCTATTGTTCTATTCCCACCCACCATTTCTTTATCTTATTTTCAGCCATACTCTATTATTCTAATTCCGCTTACATTCCTTATTCTATTTCTGATCACTGTGGACAATGCCTCCATGTGGTTGCCTCATACCTTATTATCTCCATTCCTTACACCACCCTGTTCCACATCTTGCTTCTTAACTATAAAAGTAGCGGGATGTATGTAGATAGTTCTTCACTTAGAATATCAATTGATTTGTACCCCTTTGTCCGCTCCCTATTTCTAAAGTCCTTCGCTCGAGCCGACGCCCTCGGCATCCTCTCGAGGCTCCTCTCACTATCCAAATTAGTGGCATGCACGGAACAGCAGGGCGCAACGCACGAGCACATTGAAGCCTAGCCACCCTGTAACGGTTTGCAGGACTCAACCGATATCTCAGCGTTACCGAATCCTGACAACTGCCAACTTTAGAAATGGCCACAGGAAGTGGCATATACATTGTCAGGCTGTGCACACCATGCATCTGGCGATCTGTTTGAAGTCATTGCTGATCACAGATATACCCAGATAAAAAACTGACACTTCAACACATGCCACCTCTTTGTGACATAGCCCCATGCACCTGCTTGCCATCCCCCAATGCTGATGCCCACATGGCACCTTGAGCCCCTTCTCTAACACTGATTATCACTACATGAGATAAACCCCAGCCATGCATTGCCTCCACCCTCTCTATTGGCACTATCCTAGGTGCCATTATCGTCACACCTACTATATATGCCCTTGCTTCCACATGGGCCAAAGCATACCCCTACCCCCATGCTGCTATCCAACATAGAAGGCCATACACTAAAGCAATGTGGATCTGTGCCTGACATGCTGCCATCGTAAAAGTTAGTGAGGCACTGCAAACTGCCCATTGCTAATGACAACTGCATCAATTGATGCCCTTGTGAGATTGCCCATGATTCCCTTATGCCAATTCCTGTACATCTGCCTGCAGTTGATCCTGCACTCATCTGCACTGCCACTGATTTTGTAAATGCCTCAGAAGATCAATTAAGTCACACTCATTGTATAGCTCAATCCACATTTGCTTTCATTTTCTGCCCAACCATGAAAATGTTATCACCCCATGCATAGCATCCCTATGCTAAAGCAATGTGATTCTACATTTGACATTGCATAGCCCATGCTACACAACTGCCATCACTTGCTATGGCAGATATGGGCAAACCACCATGACCTGCTCATCATCAATGATGTTCACACCTATACTTTCATCCAGGGGCCCCAAAGAAGCAACCTTGTGATCACTTTCCACTGTCACTGCTGGCCCCATAGCCTCATCTTCATCCATCAAACCCAAGGTGGCACCCCTACACTTGTTCCTGGTACCCAGTATGTCACCTATGCCTGAGTGGCATGTAACCTAGCATATGCATGGCCCGCTAGTCACATCATCCTTATATGATGCCACATCCCCAGACCTCTGTTGCAAACTATCTGAGCATACATGATACAGCCCCATGATCCCTCAATTAATACCCTCATGCCAGTGCCCACATACCCACCTATAGCCCATGATCCCTAACAACCAGACTGGCTGTGGAAACCTCCACTCTCCCTAACACCATGTAGGTGTTGTCTAGTAACCCTAATGCAATGCCCCCAAGATTACTCCCTACTGCTGCCATCAGTTCCAGAAATGTCTCAGGAAGCTGTGATGCTTGATCCACACTTGTGCACCTATCATCATCGCCAGCCCTCACATGGTCTTGTTGGAACTGCATCCCTGCATATCCATCTCCTGTATCTCTGCCTGTCTGTTTCTGATACCCTCACATATCCACGCACTGTCCACCCCCACATTTCCACATGTGTGTCATCACTGCTCATCCACATAGTCTCATAGTCCCAAGGGGGCAATCCAGGATCATTCTCCTACCACTGCCTCCATTAAGTAGCCTTACCTACATGCCTTATGCTGACCGCCCAGGCAACCAGTGCTCTATCCCTATGTCTATGTCACCCCACGATTGCTACCAGCCACTGCCACCATATCCACTCGTACTTTCATGTGCCTGCATCTCTGGCTGTCCATACCTTTAACACCCATGTATCCATCTTTGGTTTCCCTATGAGTCTGTGGCTTATGATCCATGTCCGGCATGACTGTTCCCTTTATCCCCACATATCCATTTTCCAGTGCTCCCAGGTATCCATCCTCTATACTCCCATGTATGAGTTGTTGCACTTGTACCTTCAGTGGCTGAAAATGAAAATAGTTTGTCATCACCATCAAGAATTGTAATGTGAGCTGTGTGGTTGAGAGAGTATGCTACTTGACCTCCTCTGGCATATTTGCAACACAGAATTGTATAATATGATGAGGGCATCCACACCTATAGCATACCCCTCACAGTTCCTTGTATTCCCCCTCATCATTTTTATGAGCTTTCTCCTTAGATCCCAAAACACCATGCTTTCCTCTGGAAATCAATGCTGATTCTCCTTCCTCCTTCTTTACCACCATTTCCACCCTCATCTTGTTGGCCCCATACTGTTTGAGTGCTTGTCAGGTCTTGGTACTGCTGATGGTACTGTTGGGACTGGCCAAGTCCTGCAGGCCAGTCGGGGTGGCTTGGCTTCAATGTACTCATGTGTTGTGCCCTGCCTCCTGTGCGTGCCACTAACTTGTAATGGAAAAGATACTCGGGCGGATGCCAAGGGTGTTGGCCCGAGCAAGGACTTCTGAACAGAAGGAGGAGAGTAGAGAGGCATAAACCTAGTTGAAACTCAGACTGAGGAACTATGTACACGCATCTACTACTTATATAAGCTGAGAGGCGGAATGTGGAATAAGGGTGGCATAAGCCATGGAAAAAAGAATAAGGTATGAAGACCATGTGGAGGTATTGTCCACAGTGATTAGAATAGAATAATGCGAGAGTAAGACAATGAAATATAAGTGGGTGGGATTGTGGGAAAGAATAGAACAATAAGAAATGGCCGAGAATAAAACAATAGGGCCACGAGTAAGTGGCAGAGAATAGTAAACATCCCGAGGGTAAGCGAGTGAGAGGACAGGGAGTTTTGGATGATAAAGAATAGGGGGTTGGGGAAAGGATAATGAACCAGGTGATGAACCAGGTGTACCGAACCAAAACCATGCACCATGGGATGATATGAGTAAGGGTCGGTTGGTCGGTACTGCCAAGTAAGTCAGAGCACCGTGTGTGGTCGTGACAGTGCTGAGGCAATCTCATCAATAGTTGGGGATGTTATTTGCAGCATAAGTGCTGTGAAAACTGGAGCCCAAGATGAGTGTAACCCAATCAGGATTTTGTTGATAATTTCAAGATTGTCTAGTTTGTAGCTAATAGCTTCTAATCTGCAAGCAACTGTGAGGACTCCTTTGATGAAATTTGAGATTGAAGCAGATGAATCATGGGTGATGGAATAGAATTATTGGTGTAGGAGTATCCTTTGTTGTATTGTCCTTTTCATACTCAGCAACAAGTTTACTCCAGGCTTCTTTGCCAGACTTTGTGATGATAATTGGTGAAGAGTAGTTGGGGTCGGTGAGAAACCATATGATGGCATAGACCTTTTGGTCAGTTTGATCCCAGGCCAAAGCCTTTTCACCTCCAGGCCTAATACTATCAATATGACCTCCACAGCCAATCAGCATGAAGTAGGTCTCTATCTCCTTTTGCCACTCATGCCAGTTGGTACTAGGGAATGGCACGGGTCACCCACGGGTCAAATGTGGGTGACCCGCACCCGACCCATGGGAAACCCGAACCCATCAACCCATGGGTTTTTTCCCATGGGTTGACGGGTGTCAGGTGCACACCGCACTCACACATGCTAATGCAAACGTGCCGTATGCACACGCGACGTATGATACAAACATGCCATACGTGCATGTGACATATGACATGAACGTGCAGTGTGCGCATGTGACATACGACATGAACACGCCATACGTGCACATGACATACGACACAAACGCACCACATGCATGCGCGTATGGCGCGTTGGTATCGGTGTATGCATGGATGGCACATTGGCATCGGTGCATTGGCATCGGCGCGTTGGCATTGGTGCATTGGTATCGGTGTGTTGGTGTCGGCACGTTGGTATCAGCGCGTGCATGTGCAGCACGTTGGTGTTGGTGTGTGGGGGTACAGGGTGGTCATGTCGGCGTGGTTGTGTTGTATGCATGTACATGCACGCGCATATAGTTGAGGGGGCGGGTTGGGCCAGGTCACAGGTGCTCTCAGCTTGACCCACACCCAAACCCAGGGGCACCCGACCCGGTGACCCGTGTGGGTTAGCCTAACCTGTGCTATTCCCTAGTTGGTACCGGTAAGCTTTGGGAGCTGAGTAGGGAATAGCACAGGTTAGGCCAACCTGCACAGGTTACCGGGTCCAGTGCCCTTGGGTTTGGGTGCAGGTGAAGCTGAGAGTACCTGTGACCTGGCCTAACCTGGCATGTCAACTATATACGCATACACTTGCACGTCATAGAGTTGCTCTAGGTAATTAAAACCTAAAAGCCTGCGTGCACCGGTCCTTTTCTCTGGCAGGATCTAGTGCAGTCATTCAGCACAGCTGGATTATACTCTGTAACAAGACTATGTATGAATGAAAATAGAATGTGAACGAAATATGGTGTGATGTGACAGAGATAAGGAAGTTCACCAATAAACATCTAACAACCTTGTCCACTACTCCTGAGGGGCCTTAGGATGAGTCAGGGGACTGAGTCATCTTGGAGTATTTCCAGGTCACAGGCAACATATCTTCTGCAATTTCTCTAGCATCCAATCCAAGGATAGGGGTCTAGGAGTAGGAGGACTAATGGGTATATGGTTGTGCACTCTTATTTTGTGTTTAAGAGTGAGTCGAATGGAGTGGGTGGGATAATCAGGATGGGATGGTGCCCTGAACTCTGCCTCATATTCCACTCTACTCCTATCACAATATGCTGGTCTAGATGTCATTCTGAGAAATATGTATGGTTCTTGGCTTTCTAGGAACTAGACTGCATCTTCTATTACATATGACTGAGTGTAGATTGGATGGGATCCTCTTCTGAGTGAGAAATGTGCTGATGGGGGTACACAAAGATAATGATATGTTAATGGTTCTGCCTGGATCTGTGTATCATGGGTGTTATAGCATTGCATGGGGATGAGCTCTGAAGAAGACATGATGACAGAGTGGGAATCTGAAGATTGGCATGCTGAATAGAATGGTTGGCTGTGTGATGTGACAACAGTGAAGGTGATATGGGATGAGCACTGTCAGAGTCTAATTTGTAACATGCATGAGATCATCTGCTTTATTGTCAGCACACAGGCAACACACACACACCGAATGCGCAGATGGATGACATGCTGTCAAGTACACATACCAAGTACCCGATGTGACCTTGATGAGATGTGAATGTGTCACACTGACTAAGACTTGGACTTTGACTTTGGACTTGAATACAATAGTCTAGATGTTTCTAGACTAGTCTTGACTTGGACTTGTAGACTGGACTTGGGCTTTAACTTGTGAACTTGTTATTACAGAGGTGAGCCAGAGGCCTTTATATACAAAAACCAAGCAACAATGTGAAACAATGTGAGAGGTTGGCTATGTCAGTTGAATGACAAAGTATGAGAACAAAGTATACAAAAGAGGAAACTATGGAGAAACTCCGGAAAAATTGGTACAGCATCGAGGCTGTGCGAATAGGGGCTAGGGGCTATGATAGGGGGAGACTAACCAAAAAGGTAAGAATGATGAGTAACAACAAGAAAAGACTAACAGAATAGGAAACAGGTCTGAGTCATGCCAAGAAAAGGAGAAACATATAAAAGAAACAATAAAGAACTCAGCAATACTGACCATCACAATATGCTGGTCTAGATGTCATTCCAAGAAATATATATGGTTCTTGACTTTCTGGGAAATAGACTGCATCTCCTATCATATATGACTGAGTGTAGATTGGATGGGATCATCTTCTGAGTGAGAAATGTACTGGTGGGGGTACACGAAGATAATGATATGTTAATGGTTCTGCCTGGATATGTGTGTCCTGGGTGTTGTAGCATTGCATGGGAATGAGCTCTGAAGAAGACATGATGATATAATGGGAGTCTGAAGATTGGTATACTGAATAGAATGGTTGGCTGTGTGATGTGGCAACAGTGAAGGTGATATGGGATGAGTGCCGTCGGAGTCTGATTTGGAACATGGTTGAGGTTGGTTGCTTTACTGTCAATGTGTATGACATGTATTTGGGGACTCGCTCCTGTTGTATGTGTGTGCATATGACATGCACATGCCACACATGCATACGTATGACATGAAAGCACCATACATGCATGCATACAATGTGTTTGTGTCAATGCATACTCTACAACATGTTCATGTCGACGCATGCATGTATAATGCATTCATGTCAGTACATATGCGTACAGTGTGTTCCTGTCAGTGCATGCACGTATAACATGTTCATGTCGGTACATAGATGTACACCACCTTTGTGTTGGCATGTGCATGTATAATGTATTTGTGTTGATGCATGCATATACAATGTGTTCATATTGACACATGCATGTACAATGCGTTTGTGTTAGTGCATATGCATACAATGCATTTGTGTCAGCGCATATGCATACAATGCATTTGTGTCAGCATGTACATGTACAATGCATTTGTGTCAGCACAAATGTGCACCCAACACCTGTTGACCCATGGGAAAAAACTGGGGCTGGTCTGGCTGAGGTAGCTTGCCTGGCTGGTGGCGGTACAGCCACAGGCAGAGGGGGTACGGCCATGGATTGTGGAGGTGTGACCATGGGCTGACGGGGTGCAACCCCAGGTTGGGGGGGTACCCCTACCAGAGTACAAGGAGGTTCAGGCATGTTTGCATGCTGGTGGTGCTGAGGCTGTTCCTTGGTTTCGGCATTTGCATCATAGTGTACCAAACCAAGTTCATCCTCTGCTGGATGGTTTTCTTGGTCATCATTATCATAGTCTGCATATTCAATTTCGTCATCAACTACCTCTTTGATGCATGGTTCTTGCTCAAAGGGGGAGGTGAGGTGCCACAGTTCAACTGCTGGTGAAGTGTAACCAATGAGAAGGGGTGGGGTGCTGGAGGCTTCTCACTCCCTTCGTTGATTTACTGTGGGGGTGAGCTGATTGTCATCCATGTGGGCTGCTGATCTAGTATGTGGGGGCATAATCGTAAGAAATGAGGTGGCACAGAAATCAGTGTCACTCTGAATATACTGTTACAGTTCAGTATTGCTGATGATAGGGACAAAAGGCAGTCAAGTCCTGCAAACCGTTTGGGGTGGCTAGGCTTTAACATGCTCATGCGTTGTGCCCTGCTGTTCCATGTGTGCCACTGATTTAGGGCAGAGGAATGATGCAGGAAGGTGCCAAGGATATTGGCCCAAGTAAAGGACTTGGTAGAAGAGAGACAGACGAGGGAGTTGCTAACCAAGTTGATATTCAGAGTGAAGAATCATCTACATACATCTGCTACTTATATAGGTTAAGAAGAAAGATGTGGAACAGGGTGGTGTAAGGAATGGAGAACAATAAGATATGAAGGATGATGTGGTGGCATTGTCCACAGTAGTCAAGAATAGAATAAGGAATGTAAGCGAGAATAAAATAATGAAAGATGGCTGAGAATAAGATAATAAGAGAGTGGATAAGAATAGAACAATGGAAGAACGGCCGAAGATAAAACAATAAATCGTGACCGAATAATTAAAGGAATAATAAGTGTTTCTGAGGGAGATGGGTGAGGGAAGGGTTGGGAATTGGTAGATCAGAAAGGGATAGAGGGGATGGGATGAGAGGGGTGGTCCAGATAATGTACCGGACTTGCCAAAGCGAGACCACATGATGGTGAGGAGTGATGTGGGTGAGGGTTGGTTGGTCGGTATTGCTGAGTAAATCGGGACTCGGTATTGTGGACTTGATACTTTGATACAAAAGTAGATAAAGAAGGAAAGGGATTCTGATGTTACTTGCTGGCAAGACATTGTTTGCAAATAGGATCAGGGTTCTGCTTTGACTTGAGCACCAAACCATCTACCAGATCACCCTGGACAAGGTGTTTGACACTATCTAGGTTCATATAGGCAAGATGATGATGCCAGAGAGAGAGGTCAATGACATAAGTGCTAGAAAAGTTCACCAACTTGGAGACAGGAATAGTAGAACTGTCAAGAAGGGCAGTATTATGAGTATGTACAGAGGTGGTGAAGAGAAGATTTTCCACTCTGAGTGAATGTAATGTAATCATGGATAATGGTGACAGTGAACTGCTTTTGGCAAGTGAGGTATAAGACAGAGAGGAGGTTGTTTCACAATGAAAGAACATGGAGAACTCAAGTAAACTCTAAAGCATGCTTCCAAACACCATCCACCACTGGCACAAACTGAACAGTGCTAACTCTAGTGGAGTAGACAACCTGCAAGTTAGATGGGAATGACAAGTGGACAAAAATTACATATCCAGTGATAATGAGGAGTCATATGACATCTGGTCCTGGTGTCTGCAATCCAATTAAACTCAGCATTGAGCTGAAGCAGTGTGGAAGAGAGGGCAAAGGCAGAAAATGATGCAGCACTTGGATTTCCAACAAATTCAACAGCAGGGGTTGAAAATAGAGTGGATGAGATAGTATTAGTGTGCACAATAACAGTGAATAAGGCAGATGACTTCTGAGAGCAATTTTGGTGCTGAAAATTCAATTTTGCATACTGCCACTGGCTAAGTTCCAATTCAACCCTCACATACACCCAGTAACATTACACATTTTGTGCCCTACAGATGCTGGAATGTCAGGCCTCAAGGGACCAGATTCCTCATATGACAGCAGAGTCACTAAAATTTCACAAAAAGCAAAGTTTATACAATTGTCAGAACATCTAGTTTTTCTGAAAAATAAATGCTCTGTCAGTGGATCAGATAAGTTGATATTTGGATTGGTACAAAAGAGAATCCATGTCCTTTTTTGAAGAAAAATGAGAAATAGATGCTCATGATCAAGGGATGTGGTATAACAAGTATTGTGTAGTATTTACCCCTGACTGTGCCAATCTAAAATATTTTTTTTGCACCAGTAACCATATTTGTATCGAAGAAAATTTATTTACTTTTTATCTTATTTTGTGCTTATCCCCACTTGCTGAGACATACCGGACAAGTCACACATCATTATAACACTTCCAGAAATAGGAGTTGAGCCAAACTGAGTCAATGTTATTACCAAGGCTCACATATCTGAAGCCAGTAACATATGCCCCTTCGATGGAAGTCCAAGAGATGTTGAAGAGCCATCTTCAGCCATCAGTCTCAACTATG
>QLPI01021478.1:0-12298 GCA_003314275.1 Chroogomphus rutilus
CCATGGTGACCAGAAACGAAGAGCTGGCGCGCATAGAAGAGGGGTTCGAAGGGGTTTATTATTTTACAGTATCGTTACGCTCGTTTAGGAAGGTATAATCGATGGCTGTGTATCCACGTGTTTATGCTTGTAGCTAACTCTCTAGAAGTTCTTCCATGACTGCAGCATCGTGATTTCTCTTCAGGGCATCGGTAATTCGGCCTAGGCCGTCGCCTTCCAGAATGGAATCCAGATTGTTAATGGTCAGGTTGACACGATGGTCTGTAACACGGCCCTGGAAAGCACCCCAGTCAGTGAACAACGACAAATTTGAGAAGAAGAAAAAAAAAGACAGAAGTCGAAGAACAAGAACAATATTCTGCGGAAGAAGTAGGATGCATCGCACCTGTGCCCAATTGTACGTCCGCACCTTCTCGCTCCTGTCTGCGCCGCGTACAAGGGCACGACGCACGGACCGCCGTTCTGTCGTTTCCTGCTGCAACTTGCGGTCGAGCAGCCTGGCGGATAACACTTGGAACGCCTTGTCACGGTTCTTTATTTTTGGGGGAGAGGGGGGGAGAAACATATGGATTAATTTGTCAGGGGGAGGCATACGATGCTGCGGCAGGAATGGGGCCTACTCGGTGTTGGCTGCGTTCGTCTTGCATGGAAACTGTGATCCCAGTAGGCAAGTGCGTGAGTCGAACTGCAGACTCGGTTTTGTTCACGTGCTGTTGGTTGTACGTGCAGGATGCCAGTCAGGGCATACTGCGACTCTCACGGGTTGGAGATAAGGGGACGGACATACCTGCCCACCTGCACCGCGGGCTCGCATGACTTCGACTTTTACGTCTTTGAGGTCGTAAAGTTGCTGCGAGGACGACCCTGGCGTTTCCTGCGACAGAGGAAGTACCTAATCTACAGTTCAGTATGAAAAAGGCCACGAAATATCGCCCGTCCACAGTCCAGGATGGCAGAAATCGACCACCACTCACCACAACAGCCGCAGTGCTCGTATGCACCCTCCCGCTCCTCTCCGTCTCAGGCACCCTCTGCACTCTATGCACCCCACTCTCCCACCGGAGCTCATCATAAGCGCCCGAACCCCTCACCTCCACTACCGCGCTCTTAGTCCCCCGCCCGCTCTCATTCTCCTCCTTCGCTATCACCTCAACATGCCACCCGTTCGTCTCCGCGACACGGCCATACATGCGGAGGAGGTCAGACACGAACAGCGCGGCCTCGTTCCCGCCCACGCCCGCCTTGAGCTCGATCAGCGCAGAGTGTGCCCTCGTCGTAGATGGCGGAATGAGGAGCGCCGGGAATGTCGTGGAGAGGTGTGACGAAAGGATAGAGAGGAGTTGTGATTGTTCTGTGTTTGCGAGTGAGCGCATTGTGGGGTCCGGGTCGGAGAGGAGAGGAGAGGTCTCGATGATGGCCTATGGGGTGGATGCTTAGAGGATGGGGGGAGGGTTGCAGCTGGGGACTAACAGACCTGCTTCGCTGATGTATAGGTATCCCACGCTGATTGGAGAGGCTCCAGCTCTTTTATAAGTCGCAAGGTATCTATGTCATCAGGTGTGGAGACGGCAGACCCATCTGGCTGCAACTGCAACAATAAAAAAAAACAGTTATCACAGTACATGCGAAACACGTATGATGCCCACCTGACTCAACGCCTCAGTCCTTGCAGATATTTTTTTCTTCACAACGTGAAGCATGCGCGCCGCGTCCCGCTCTAGCTGATGAATCGTCTGCCTTGCAGCGTCAGTCTGGCCGTGAGAGGTCCGGACTGCTTGCGCGGGTGTGCTGAGCCTTCTAGACGTTGCAGTCCACGCATGAAGCCTACGACATGCAGCTGAACGCAGCCATGCCTGACGAAACATGTAAGTATTTTTTTTGTATATATCTAAGTCGCCGGAAGGAATTCGTCGGCGTTTGAAAATAAGCGCTGCCGCCTCGCTTACCCGCACATCATCCCATCATCCTACTCTGAGAGTATCCACGTTTTTAGATCGGCAATTCCGCTGCTTACCCTCTTTGCCATACTTGTACATATATATTCACACATACAAATAAACAAACAGCTTTCCCGGAGACATATATGTCGTTCCACTTTAGGCTTATTCAATGAGGCTCCCTCTTCCATCCAACAACACTTCGTCCGCTCCACAGGCGTACCCGTGAGGTATCTGCTTTGGATGAGCTCTCTGCCGGGGTCGTCCAGGAAAACCAAGCAATGATGTGTATGTGTGTGTGTCGGGCTTGGACGCGGTGATGAACCAGTCTAACAGACTATGTCGCACCATGATTAACCCTCGTGAGAAGAGAAGACCAGATCCAGAGATGCATGGTCATGCAAGGCTATCGAGTCTCTGAAACGAGGTCAGACATATCTGGACCACCATCGCCTCATCGCACGATGGGACCTATTCAACTTGGACGAAGGAGAGGTATAGCATTTGTTTCTCTCAAGCATCCAAGCGCCAGCAAAGCCTCAGTGCTCCAACACTTGCGCGTGCCCGGTTTCCTTGTACTCGCTGCTCCAGCTTATTCCCAACGCGATGTTCAGCTCTGGTAAGAACTTCTGGTTCATATTAACCCAAAAAATTGAAATGAATAAATCTAATCCTAGGCTCGTGGATGGTATACTAAATAGATTAATCGATAAGGAGTCTTAGAGCCCCTGTGTGGTTAGCGACGCATATAGCGTATGAAGTCCAAAGGGAACACGGCGTCGTGGCCCATTGGCCTACTAGGTCCGGTGGAATTATTGCGTAAGTACTTATATCACCCAAGTGGTGACTAAAGCTGCCGCCCTTGGTCAAGCGCGTCGAGAGCAGCATGAGTCCTCATAATGAGGGCATTTTCCATACTGTACTTGCCCTTGCGATTGGCTGACGAAACCTCTAGCGGTTTGCCTACGCCGGCGTCAATAACAATCATGACAAACAAGGGAAATGATAGTGTACCAGAAAGCACAAGATCAAGATGTTTACGTGCCTCTTCCTTGTTTCCCTTGCAAGCCAGGAGTCGGCCCAGCTCATAATCTGTTACCCTTAAGATTAATCGGCAACGTAATGCCATGTCTGTAAACTCACGAGCATGATATACTAAATAATGATCTAGCTGAATCTTGGGCCCGTCAGATATGACTAGCCCAAGAACCTCTTCTGCCTTGGCAGAAGCTTCAGTCTGTAGCATTGCGCGGTTCTCATTTGGATCCAGTTCCGCATCCGGGTCCTACCTCGCCAAGTCAGCATGAACTCGTCTACATGATACGTACCCCACGTACTGGATAAGCTATATATCTTAAACACACCCCTTTCAAGAAACGGCCGAGAGCGAGATCATCCCAATACTGCCCAGCGTCACCTGGTGTCTTCCCGACCTGGTGCCCGTACGACTCTGGCTTGTCCTTGGCTTGATCGAGCTTCTGCAAATGCTCCTCGACCAATGGGAGCATTCGCTCGGAAATGACTGACTGTGGCGCGTGTGCGATGGCAAGGAAGTTGTACCCGAATTCGAGTGCTGGTAATGCCAAACGACGATTTTGTGTTTGGTACTTACGCGCTTTACGTGCGATAAATTTCTGAACCCATAAGTTCTTACTATGACCCATGAGTTTATATTGAATGAAGCATACCTCCAAAGGTATGGATTTTCCCGCGATTCGTTGCATGAGACTAGGGACCTTCTGAAGCAGTTCATCTGCCTCATCCTCGTTAGCTTTACCACCAAGTTGGAGTAGGCACACTGCGACCCCATACTAGAAGGCAAAAAAACGTCTAGCTTCAGCCTAGAATTGACTCCGGAGTGTCACGTACAGTATAGCATGCTTTTGACCATGTAGCCTCTGCGCGTAGCTTTCGCCAATACTCGAGAGAAGTGGGTATGTCCCAGAGCGCCAATGTTGCACCCGCAATCTCCCACCATGAAATATGGTAAAGGTTGGCATATTGTGATTGCGCTTCCATGGCGCGCGTGTAACTCTCAATCGCGAGACGTGGCTGGCTACGACAGAGACGGATACGTCCTTCCCCGAATAGAAAAAAAACACCTGAGAAAATGTGCTTAACATGAAAAGAATCAGCAGAAGCGAGTAGAGGTGCTCACCAGAAGGAAAACGTTTCAAGTTCCATGCAAGAATCTTGTTTGCGAACCGAATGTCCACACCGTCAAAGGTAAAACTCGATAGCACAAGATGGAAAATGAGGAGGGCCATGTCAGCAATAGGCCGTCGAACACCTTCATCTTCGGCACTTATACCTGGTTCAGCCACTGAAAGGTCTGGTGACCATCCACCGGCCTTAGCCAGAATATCCAGACCTTCTCTACGATTGCCTTTGTATCCGAAAAGCTCCATGACGGTGCCGATGCGTGAAGGTAAAAGCGAGAGAAGGAGATGGGTCACGCCCATCCCAAGAAGAACGCCGCTGCGGAAGTCATTGTCAATGTCAGGATGTTGAGGACCTGTACCTGCAGCGAGTGATTCGGCGTCCATGGCTTCCAGATATCGTGAAAGAAGACGATACGTTTGTACACATGAACGCATGTTGAGGCTAAGAAGCTAGAGATAAGAGCGAGAAATGCGGAAAAGTAGCAACTCACGCTTCTTTAATGAACTGGAGCCAATCTCCAGAATAAACAATACCCAAAACCGCTTTTTCAAAGATGGATTCCGCATAGATGAGCTCAGCGTGACGCTCAATTGGAGTCATTGACTTGACAAAAGAAACAGAAGGTGTCACTAATGATGCCAGTTTATTTGTCAAAGAGCTGCGTTTTCGATGTTGGCTTGCGATGATGTTGCCGTGCTTGACAATCGCAATCGCTGCTGCTAAATCCTAAGGACAAGCTGTTTGAATATATTGGTCCTAGAATACAAAACGAACCTCATCCTCGTAGCTCATAATGGCTTTAATAGCCTGTATGAGACCGTACCCAGTAGCACAGTACAGCCTCTCCCTGCAACCAATATCTGTAAGCCCGACTCGGACTCAGGATCATGCGTACTCACTTGACAGGATCCTTGCTATTAAGAAGATCCTCGCTCTCTACCATCTTCGACTCCAGAAAGAGTTGGAGGGCCATGCGCACGACAGGTAGGTCGTCCAGAGCTGTTTTGATGTCATATGATCCTCCCCCACCAAGCCTGAAAGAGGACTGCAAGGCCGCAACGCTCGCCTTCATTGCAGCTGGCGTTGGGGGTTGCGATGTGGGGAGGCCATTGAGCTGGACCTCCTGTTGTGCTTCGTCCATGGTGGAGGTGTTGAAGCAGAAAACCGCTTAATTTGTCATAGATCTTAGATGTGTTCGGAGCTGATGAATGCGGCCGGGCTATATATATAGCTTCCACTCAAACCCGTCCTCGACTATACGTGTGTAGAACCCAAACTATCAACGGTACAGTATCTAGCGAACTTACGGCGTACAGCGTTTACAGGACTATCAAACTTCTTTCGTATCGAGACAGTGAAGCCATTCACTTATCCTACAACCTCGGAAGTGCGGTATCTTCCCGAGCTGGCGAACCCGAGCTTCTAGCCTTTCTACTTCCTGCTCTTGAAGGCAGCCAAAACTTCGCAGCTGTCTATATAGCTCGCTTGTTATCTAAGCGAATATATTTCGCATTATATTGAACTTCAAACGTAAAGCTGACAGCTGTCAGTTTTCACTGCCACTGGAACAGATTCCATATCGTCTCGGGATTGACAAAACAGTGGTAAGGCTCAAGTGCGACTTACTTTGAAGCTACTACAACGGAAACCAAAAGCCCTCGTGAAGCTCAAAACTATCAAATTCATCAATATTTTGCCATCACTTCTGCTCTCTTGAACTATTCTGGCACTTCAGGGTGTCAATTTTTCTCCTTTGTACACTTCAAATGGCACACCAATGGTATAGCTCTCGCATACGGCAATACCTGGGGATGCTGATGGACAACAATATAGTTCCGATTGGACACATTGTGTGCTTTGCTTTTCTCCCGTTGTTTTCTGTCGATTACCTATCCAGAATGGCCTAACTAACAATGTCATTTTACTCTCACTACCCCAAAATTTCAGTTTAACCTTTCTTCTTTTAATAGATACACTGTGACGTCAACCGCACCATCCTTTCCCTTCATAACAGAATAAATCTTTATGGGATTGGATTCCGTAGTTACCCATGCATCAGTCGGATTCAACCCCAAACATTAATGTACGAAACTACCCCGAGTAATCTGCAAGGGAGTTGTAGCAATCGTAAATAGCGCTTGCAGTCAACTCCCGGGGACTGACATCCGATTAATTCCTAATTTTCTTTCCTAAACCTTGAAGATCGGTACGATGGAGAACCCTTGACGAACGTGGAACTCAAAAACACCCGAGATGTTTCGATGGTCGTCATACAGGCACTCCCTGGCATTCCATCCTCCTAGCATAATAAATTCAACTGGGACAATCAGAATTCAAAGTGATGCATGAACTCCACTTTAGGAGATGCAGGTTCCGGAGGGATCATTCAAACGTTAGATGCCTTTGACGATTTCACACTTTAGCATGAAGTTTTCCACTGATGCATCTGAATAGAGCTTGGGCAACAGCAGATTATTGGATGGCGCTTCACCAATATGCACCATAAATCTTACCGTGTCCGACTTCAGTGTTATAGAGGTGACTCAAGACACAAGAGAGAAACCCAAGGAGTGCAGCCTGATCAGTTAGTTGTTTTCACCTGGTTGAAACACCTCCCTGCTCCCGACACCCTCCGAATTCCCCGAATCTCCAATTTCCACAGAAAGACCGAGAGCCGATCATAATTACCCCACTCCGGGTAAGTACCGGCTTTGTTCTCCACCAGATGAAGAGATGTGTGGAATTTCAATAGGCAGATTGCCACTTTGGAAAGAAAGATTCAATATTCAGGTCAGGTCAGGAACCACACTAGATTCTGTGAGTTGAGCAAATGGTAATCTAGTATCCCCCAAATTCCAATGGCAGAGGACTCGCAGAGGTCCCTTACGACGGTCGACGCAGCCACAGAGATGTACATATGTATAGTATATTCACTGAGATTATTGCGTGTTCCCGGAGATTCGTTCTAGAATCAAATAAGCTAATTTATGAAGAAAATCGCTAAAAACTCCCGAACCTCTACAGTCAATTAAACGGGATCGCTTACACGGAGTTGTAAGGTATTGTTCCCCTTAGTTCTCAATTTGGATCAGCATTTCGTACCTAGATAACATATAAGATTGCCACTCCTCGAAGTTTCCCAATGGACAAAATTATGGTTTATATGCTGAGCAGAATGAGATTCGTGATCGTCGTTTCAATTTCTAATAGTATCTCTCTCCCTCTCTTTTTGGTACAGTAATGCAATTGGATGGGTGCAAGGAGAAAATGCGACAAGCCGAGACGGGAAAATATGTCAAACGATGCGAGGAATGATTGTTATGTGTTTCTGATCCACAATTGATATTGCCGGGGTATGTAGAAAGTGGAGTTTGGAAAATAGTAAAACAAAGAATAAAGAACACAAACGAAGTCGAAAAACAAAGAATGAAGCAGAGCAAAATTGGTAAAGCAGGCAACCCTAAGTTTCAACCTCAGAGTCACCATCAAAACCAGTAGCCAAGCTAAACCGTGTCATATCCCCCAAAAGCAGTTCATGTTCCGGTTTCAATTTAAGACTACCCGGCGAACCAGTCTCAAAAGAAAAGTTGGTGCTGGTGGCCACACTTGCTCCAGATGTTGATCGTTTATGCGAAATGGACACAGGTTGTGATGAAGACATTAACATATGGTCTCCGCTGAGCCGTTGTCGCTCTGGTGATTTTTGCTTTGAGGAGAGCTTGGGGAGTACTAGCGTCGGAGAGGCCGGAGGGGACGAGCTAGTGCCGGAGTCATGCTGAGGTCCTGGAGTTTCTGCCATGAGGAGAGACATGGAGCCCGGGATGGGGGGGAAAACACTGCTTGTTGTCGAAAACCGCCGTTTCGTTGAGGGGGTTGGTCGAGCCAATTGTTTAGGCGGTGGGTGGCGTGAGTTTAAGGAAGATTGGGACTCGAAGTGGGAAACCGCAATACGTGTGCGATCTGGCGAAGATTGGCGCTTATTGCGTAGTACCCGAGACAGCTCCTTCTCCTTCTGTCTAAAACTTGCTATGGTTTCGACCAGGCGTTCTTCCAAAGACCTCACTTGGCTCTTCAATGAGTCGTTTTCTTCTTTCAGTTCTCGGGCTGTCCTTTGTGAATCAGCCAAGGCAGCAAGGAGTGCTTCAGTCTGTATATCGTGCTTTTCTTTGAGAGCCTGTATTTGGGGTTGTATTGCAATATGAGAACTTGTGGTGGTTGGAGAAGCTCGACCTCCACCACTTCCAGTACTTCCACCTGCAGTTCCGCCACCGCCTGCAGAGTAGACAGACCCGGTCCGTGGGTGTACACCACTTGCACTGTCACGACCGTCTGTGCTTCCTCGTTGGGACAATACATCCGAGATAGTTCGGGCAAATACCTGAGGAGGTCGAGAAGACCATGAGTCATTGCGTGACAACGTTCTTGCGCTGACCACAGTACTTGGACTCATTGTACCAGATCGCACTCCTGAAGCTCTGAAATCTCGGTCACTACTACGGCCACTTGTTGCAACGCTATATCTGCTATTAAAAGTATAAGATTCGCATCCAGAAGATAAAGTATGGAAGGCTAACCGGTCTCTCTCGACATCTAACGATGGGTATCCCCGGCGAACTGGACTTCGTCGATCTCGGTTGCTTTCAGCACCCGGTGTCCTAAAATCACGGTCGCTCGTACTCCTTGAGAATGCTCCGTACCTAATAAAATTTACCAAACGAGTGATTCCTGTGTCAAACAGGACCCACCTTGACCCAGGGATATCCTTTGCATCGTCCAAAAGACCTGCGGCAGCGAACGCTTTCACCGTTCGCGGACCTAACCAATCGGTGTGGAGTCTCCCCGGTCGCTCTCGTTCATGATATCCATTCCCGTACAAATATCGCTCTCGATCCTTTTCAACATCTCGACCGTCATAAGGCGTGCCCAAGCCACTAGTCACGCTATATGCATATTCAGATCCGGTGTGGCCTACCGACTCAGCTACACCCTCGCGATCTCGTCCCCTAAACCTTGGGTGGAATGCTCCTTGGGAGTACAAGTCATCTGCTCTCCCTTCCAAACCTGAAGATCTCTGATCTACTAGGCTCATACTACGCTTGCGGTAGCGCCTCGAAGAAGGCGATCCCCGGTCCCGATCTTGAGAGTGTAATAGGGCATCATTACTATCCATCCTCTCGTGAAAGGTATTGGGTAGCTGTCCAGCACCTGCTGAACTTGGATATCCTGCGCCCCGGTCTGGACTTGGTTGTTTAGAGAATAAGCCATTTACTGGGGGTCTAACATGATCACGGCCACGACTAGTGCTACCAAATGGATGGGTGTATGGCGCATGTACTTCAGGCGAGGCAGAAGCTGGTCTCGAATCGCGGTCGCGATTTCGATGCATGTGATATGAGGAGGGGCGTGAATCAATATATGGCGTCAAGGTTGATACGGGCCTTGGTGACTGTATGGGTAATGGTACAGGAGCGCGTCCCTTGCGACGCGTAGTGTTGTTCCAGGTGGATGTGGAGGACGCAATCGATGACTGTATGGCATTCGAACCAGGGTTGCGCTTGAGATCATCCAACGTGACTGGCATCGCTGAAAGTGGGCTAGGTTTCGAGATGTCCGACGGTGTCACGACCTCAGAGTAAGTCATCGCAGAAGAAGGAGATGGTTGTTCACCGCTGTGTCTACGATTGTCTTCCCAATGCAAGTCGGAGGATATGGCAGGAGCCGAAGCTGGTTTTGGTAAATTTGAAGGAGAGAAGACATCTTGATCTATTTGCGACCGATGCAATCTCAGCTGCTTAGCGGGGGACGTTGATGTCGAAATGGTGGCAAATTTTCGTGCAGGCGATGGCGTGGATGCTTCTCGCTTGGTGGGCGCACTAGGTAAAGGTGGAGACTGTGGTGGCGATGCTGAGACGGCAAGATGTTTGGCGGCGGTCCTCGGATTGAGAGGATCGGGAGGTGGGGCGAAGGGCTCTAGTGCAGAGGGGGCTATGATGTGAGTCATCGGAGGCCCTTTATTAGCATTACTCTGTCGAAGCAATGCGACAAGGTCCGGGTCGAGCGCGTCGAGATTAAAGCTGACTTCTGGCTCTTTCTGTTGGGAACCAAAAGGAGGGGCACGTGGATTGCGAAAGGGAGTGCTTGTGATAGGTCCGTTACTACCCATAAAAGACGATTCTGCAGAGAGTAGAGCACTTGTGCCAGCGCTTGGCGCCGAACCGCTCTCGACAACGACGGTCTTGGCCCATTCCTCACCAAACTCTTGGCGTATGAGATCAAGACTGAGCCTGGCACTCGAGAGATCGAAAGACGCAGTCGTGTTCATTGAAGCATCGTCTGAGTTAGAGAGGGGTCCACTTTTGCTAAGTTCACGACCCCCCCGGGGTAACGGAGACAGTGTGGGGGGTGCGGTGTATACACGCTGTGTCATGTCTTGCCCTTCTATCTTTTGGGGAGATCTTGGAAGGGGTGGAAGGCTTGAAATATCTTGGTGGGACTCAGGGGAAACTTGTGAATCTGGATGGTCGCTTTGAGACGCTGTATCTGAGGGTAATTGTTCGTCTATGAGTAAGGAAAAGTCATTAGAGAGGTCAGGAAGGTGCTTTGAGAAGCCAGAAGCATCAGGATCCACCCGTGATTCTGCTGTCAAACCTCTGGCTAGGGACATATCGAGGTCTGTATGAGAATTGAGAGAGTAGGAAGGGATTTGTGTATCAATTGGAATAGCTGGTAGAGAGTGAGTGAATTTATAGCTTGAACGATCCGATGTCTCTTTCGTGGGACTACTTGAGAAAGGCAGCTGTTCAAGCCGGGTTGTGCGCGTATCGTCATTGAGCAAAACGCGGTTCTCTGCCACGAAGCATGCTTCATGTTAATATTCAAGGCATAGGTCAGGATGCTGCATACCCTGCCGCGTGTTTTCATAGTCCGGCTCTGGATCAATGAGCAACACAGGACGGTCATTCGCGTGGAAGTCTGATGGACCACCAAACGACCTCCGACCAGCTTTCAGGTTTAGCTGTGAGAAAAACGAAGGTTTAATAGAGGATCCTCCACCATTGTTACCACCAAAGCCTAACAGACTACGGAAGGATTTGGAATGCGACACGCTGGCGACTGGGTTGCCAGAGACAGGATTGAACGTTCCAGGCATTGGGGAGTCTTTACTTGAAAAATGGTGTCGTTCGGGATACCTCCTAAAGTTAGAGAGTGCTCCTCAAGTCGGTATTTGTTTTAGGAGAAATGTGAGGCAGACATGATTTCCGTAGGCGTTGGGGACGGGCGCTAAAATAAGTCTGTTTGCGCGTTGTTTGTATCTGTTGCCTTGATGGGAGTCACGTGATTTTGAGGCGCGCGTTGTTTGGCGGGAACAATCAAATTTGTGGTACAAGCCCGCTAATTGAGCAGGTCATCACTTACATATTCCTCTCCATTCTTGCAGGACTCTTGTAAAATTGCTCATATATCCAGTTATTGCAAGCTACGTACTATAAACAAATCACTGTGGGAAGGGTCCCAATGAAACCTCATTGGTTGAGCCACTGAAGTTTGAGTAGAAAACTCACCACACCACTGGACATTGCAATGGAACTCAATTGGAAAGTCAATGAAACCGTTTCATTGGAAAATCGCTCGTTTCAATGAGTCGGTTTCAGGGCAGACTCACAGGTTTCCTGGAACTATAGCACGGAAAGACTTTGGTGTACCCAATTGTATAGTTAATATTTCCCTGAATTCCAAGGGAATGACCACTGACATCACAATGATTTCATTGCCGGATTTCGGTGACAAATACACCAGGTTGTATATCCTTTATTGGTGAAACCCGTAGCTAACTCCACAAAATTTCCATGGTTAGCTGGTTGGTATCTCATATTTAAAGCACTAAAAAGGAGTCAATTTGTGTATGAAATGTAGCTGACATTGCATTGAAAGTCCATGTTTGTATCACCAAGTTGCCATAAACTTCCAGAGGGCAAGTCAAGAGATTTCCGTTGTTCTTCTTTTGCATCCTGGTTCCATGTTATGTAAAATCATGATAATATTATGGTTTTATATACAAGAAATACATCAAACTCCCTGAAACTACATGATAATAGAAGCAAGATCCTGTTCAACAACCACTGAAATTATTCAAAGGCTCCCCTCCATACTTCTGTAATGTAAAACAGGGAGGACGAACCATCTACTAAACAAGGAGA